>BQNB010005304.1:40147-102830 GCA_026074375.1 Tanacetum coccineum | reverse complement strand
CATTAACGGTTTTCTTTGCTTTTGGTTTTGGGATTTCTATGAAAATGGATTCTTCTTCCTCCGGAGGTGGGACTGGTGCGGTATTTTCCACATTTGGATTTTGTACTTTTTCCGTTGACATCTCCGGATTTTGTTCTGGTTCTTTTTGAGGATTTGAAACAACGGGTGTAGGAACAAGAGGAGTCGAAGGTCCCTCCAAAGTCTTACCGCTCCTTGTGGTGATAGCATTGACATGCTCACGAGGATTAGTTACAGTTTGACTTGGAAGAGTACTCGAATTCGAAGTAGAGGCGGAATTTTTGAAATTATTACAAAGACTTGTCATTTGATTTTGCAAATTTTGACCTTGATTTTGAACATTCTTCAATACCGCATCGTTTGCCTTGACGTAATTTTCAAAATCTGTTTTCGAAACACCTTGAATTTGGGGCGTAGGAGCTTGATATGGTGGAACTTGGTAAACCGGTGGTTGATTGGTTGGTGGTTGGAAAACTTGACCTTGATTGTTTTGATGGTTTTGATTGAAATTGTTTCCACGGTTTTGATTCGAATTGAAATTGTTTCCTTGATATCGGCTTTGGTTTCCTTGGTTTTTTTGAACATTTGGTTGACTAAAACCGGGTAGTTTCATCTGATTTGCCAAATTAGGAGGATTTCTTTGAACAAAGTTGCCAACGGCGGCGGTTTGTTGGAATTGATGAATGTTATCATGAAAAACGGGAAAATCGTTTCCACTTCGTGTTAATGGACAATTGTTGAAATTATGGTTTGAACCACATGTGACACAAACTTCCTCGACTGCTTTGACGGTAGCAGGAGTCGTAACATTCTTTTCACTAATCATCTTTTCTAATCGGCTCATTCGAATATCCATTTTGTCTTCAAGAGAAGCGGCGAGTTGTTGAAATTCAAAAGAATTAGAAGGTGTAGAAGTAGAAAGAGGAGCATTCGCACTCACTCTTGGTTCAATTGCACGACTTCTTGAATAACGAACCTTGGATTTACTCTCAATAATGGCTAAACCATCACAAGGCATCTTATCTAGAAAATTTCCACCAGCGGCGGAATCTTAAGCATCTTGATCATTGGTATTCAAAGAATTGTAGAACGTATCAAGTTGATGTAATTCCGAGAAACCATGATGAGGACATTGACGAAGAAGTCCTTTGAAACGTTCCCATGCTTCGTTGAAAGTTTCATTCGGTTTTTGGTAGAAAGTGGTGATTTCATTTCGAAGGTAAGTTGTTTTCGAAGGTGGAAAGAATTGGTTTATGAATTTCGAGACAAGATCATCCCACGTTAGAATCGATCGAGGTGGTTCCTTATCTAGCCAAGTCCGGGCTTCACCTTCGAGAGAGAAAGGAAAAAGCAAAAGCTTAATCGTTGTATTTGGAACTTCGGGATGTCTAAACGTAGAAGTAACCTTGTTGAAAAATCGAAGATGATTATGAGGGTCTTGTTTACCCGTAAATTGATTACTTTGAACAAGATTAATCAAAGTTTGTTTAAGCTCAAAATTGTTTGCATTTATCGTTGGTACAACAATTGCATCTTCGTATCCCTCGATGGGAGCTTGTAGCATTTGAGCCATGGTACGATTGTCGGCCATTGGAAACTCGGGTTCCTCAACAATAACCGTTGTTAATTGTTGTTGTCGACGATTTCGATTACGAGCTTGAGAACGAGTGCGCATGCACTAAAAATAAAGAAATTAAAAAGTAAACAAAAATTACACTAATTTTTTTGGATTTTTGAATTTTTGAATTTTTTTTATAACAATCTATTTTAAATGGATACACGGAAGACAACTTAAAACCAAATAATCAACTTACTTCACGGTAGCTCTTAAAAATTTCTTCTTAAGGTGAGCCGTATTTCGTAAGTGACACAAATGGCAAGTTTTTGAATCTTTGGTTCGATTTGGGAACTTTTCAAGTTCACCGGAACTTATAATGATAATACCTCGATTGAGAGTATTATTTGTTGGTGTTCTTTTACCAACTTTGTGTATTTTATTTTATTTTTTTAGGACAATTTTTTTTATATTTTTGATTTTTTTTATTATGAATTAAAACTAATTTTAATCTAATTAAATCCTACAAAATAGCAAATTAAGTCCTAAAAAATTAGAAAAATGATTTTTAAACATAACAAAATTATAACTTTCGTAAACGAAAGGATCATTCAAAATCAACTCATCATCGTATACGAAGGATCTTTTAAACACAAGTCCCCTGGCAACGGCGCCCAAAATTGATTGCTAGTTTCTTTACGCAATTATATAGATATACTTTTATATATTCACAAAAGAGCAATTAAGAACTTTCCTAAAGTCTCCTCCCTTAAGAAAATCTCACCTCTAAAGGTTATATATAAGATATATACTGTTATATTTAACCGGAGATGACTCACCCGAGTCGTTTCAATGACTTGTTGAAATTGAAACCTTGCTTTAGCTTGGATTTGAGTTGAATGAGAGAAAAAAATTTTTTTTAGTATCTATAACTAATAAATAAAAGCAACAATTAAAATTAACAATTAAAAACAATTAAACACTTAAACAATTAACGGAAGACAAATAAAACGCGACGATTAAGCAAGTATACTAAAATTAACCCCTAAAAATGCAAACTAAATTTCTAAAACTGAATTAGGACAAAAGAAAATTTTAAGAAAAAGACAAATATTTTTTTGATTATTTTGAATTTAGTATAATTATATATTCTTTAATCTAATTAATCCTAAAATATAGGCAAATTAAGTTCTAAAAAAATATGATTTTATAAACTTAGAAAAAGTCTAAAGTAATTATAAAACTCAGAAAACTATTTTTATCTATTTATAAATTAAAATCTATTTTTTAAAATAATAATTTAAATATTCAAAATTGGAAAATTAAAATCTAAAAGTGTGGAAAATGATTTTTTGAATGTAAAACTATAAGTATTTATTCAATTCTAAAAACTAATTATTTGTTTTTGTATTTTTAAAAGTATTTTTTGGAGTTTTTATTGATTTTAAAATTTTAACTCTACAAAAAAATCCTAGTTTTTAATTAATATAAAGGGAAAAATGTGAAAAAATTACAGGAAAATCTTTAAATGAAACAAGGTTTACTAATAAAAATAAACGTGAGAGTATATCCTAGCTGATCAATTTTGATGTGAATATTTGCTTATGTAGCTAGGTTATAGATTGGGCTGTATGCCCTATTGGGTTTAGCAATTTGATATTGATTTTGATTGAGAGTTCGATTGTGCTTTGGATTGCTTGGGGGGTATCAATCGGGGGGTGGGGTGTGGGTGGGCTTGGGGGAGTTGGGTGGAGACCTGTTATAAACGGGGCGGGCTCGGGCGGGGGTGGGGGGGTCAGGGTTATTACCTTATATCTTTTAGGGGGATACTTCGTTGATGTGTGGTGGCCGAAGTCTTGGGGTTGTTTATCGGTAAGCCAGGTTGCGTTCTCTCGTTAATATTTGAATGCGAGCGTAGTGGCATCGGTTGGTTTGGTTTATAGGGGGATCCTGTTTGTTTATGGGGTTAGGAACGGTTTTGGCAGGTTCGGAGATAGATTTTTACTGGGGCATCTACTCGGCTGTGTGTTGCCGCTTTGGGTTTGAACATTTTGCGGGGGGTTGTTGACTGGTTGTAGGGTGTGTTGCGTTATTTTAGGTCATTGAGACATTACGGTTCTTAAGTTCTCGGGTGGGGTCGTACTTTGCGGGCGGTTATTTTTTATGCGTTTAGCTAGTTCAGGTTTAAGAGTTTGATAGCATTTAGGTAGTGTTGCGTTTTCTTTTATTAAGGATTAGCGTTGGTCTGTTGCCCGGACGCGGGGGGTTTAGTGGTCATTTAGTAATGTGTTGAGTGGGGGAGTTGCGCAGTTTAAGATTTACGTGTTGAGATGGGTTGCGTTGTTGGTTTTGACGTTGGGGTGTCCTTCGGGGGGGGGCGGGAGGGTGTGGGGGGTGAGTACGGGGCTGTTTTGAGCTTTTTCGCTACTTTATAAATGCTATAGGGAGCGTGTGTTCGGAGCGGGGTTGGCGGTGTGTCAGTGCGGAGTGGGGGTGGGGGGCTGGACCTGAACAAGATGTATTGTGCGCGGGGTGAGGGCAGGGGGGCGTCAGGTGGGGACCATTCTTTATGGACGCATGAAGGTGAGGCATGTGAGGTGGTTCGGGGGGGGATGACGGTTCAGGTTGGGGTAGCGGGGGCAGGACCTCTGGCGACAGGGGGGGATGTGGAGTTAAGGGCAGGATGGGGTATGGCCGGGGGGGGTTCAATGTGTAGGTTGAAGTTTAGGTCTTAGGGGAGAGCATGGGGGGTTTGGATGTGCAGGGGAAGGGGGTAGAGCTATCTGCCGTAGCTCGTTTTCCTGCAGGTACGGTGGAGAGAGTTATTATGAGAACGAGGGAGGGTGGGAATGGGGTGCTCAACGAGTAGTTGTTGGTAGGAGGAATACAAACATGGAGGATTTAGGGTGTGGTTGTAGGTTTCCGGTTGAGGAGCGTTGCAAGGGCGGGTTAGGGCTTTTGGGTGAAGGGCGGGATTTATAGGAGTGGGGAGGATTGTTCGAGAGTGGTTGTGCTGTGGGGGGAGTCGGGTAGCGGGCGTTGATACAAATAGGAGGCATGGGTTCTATGGGACAAGGTGTTGGATGAGACGGAGGATTGGGGTAATCTTTAGGGGTGGGGGGAGGCGGGCTTTTTGGTTTTTTTGTTTTTTTTTTTGTTCGAGGCTTTTCTTTTCGGCACGGCGGATAACCCGGTAACTGCGGGGAGACATTACTTACGAGTTACCATATTTGTCACACGCTAAAAGTACACGGTACAATTCTGAACTTCTACGCCCGAGTCGTGAATGGTATACTCCCTATGCGGGAGGATGGTGCGACTTGAGAAGGGGTGTTTGAGGAGGGGGCGGTTGGCGATTGTTTCATCGTGTGGGGGGAAGGCACATTGCCCCTTCAGTTGTTGACAGAGCATAGAAGTGCAGCGTATGTTGGAGTCGTGGCGATGCAGAGCGTGTGGAGTGTTGAGACCCGTGGATGAGGAGAGAGGGGTGGGGTGTGCTGAGTATCTTACAGGGGGAGTTATGGGGTGTGTGAGAGGGAGAAGGTTGGGGGCTATGCGGGGAACGGTGCTGGGCAGTGTGTTGGGAGTGGTGGGCGGGGAGAACGTAGTACGAGGGATTTTGGGGTTATTTTCTGTTCGTTTTTTTGTATTTTTTATTGTAGGGGGTTTTTGTCTAATTTTTTTCTTTTGTGGGGGGTGTATTGACGTGTGTTTAGTCCGGGTGTGTGTGGCGATCTGGCATGGATTTCTATGTGTGGGAATATCGGGGGTGTTGGGGTTTGGGGACTTAGGGAAGGTGAAGAGGGGCTGGGCGGAGTTGGGGGTGTTTTTTTGCTCTCGAGTGGTGTTGGTGGTTTCTTTTGCTCGGAGGCGAGTTTTTTTGAGGGGGGGCGAGTCGGGGGGGGTGTCGGGTTTATGGGGTAAGGGTGTACGGGGGAAGTATTTTGGGGTGTAGCAGTTGCATGGTGGGGGAATATCGTGTTCTCGGTTCGGGGTAGTGGGGGCAGTGGTGCTGGTTGTGTGTCATAGGTTATGGTGTGGGGTTGGATGTTTGTTTGGATTTTTGGTGATTTTCCTTTCCTTTTCCTGGATAGAAGGAGGAGGGGGTAAAGGGGTTTATGGGACGCCCGGGCGGGAAACAGTTGGACAAGAGGGGTGTTTGGCGGAGTATGGGTGCTGTTTGTGGGCAAAGGAGATTGTGGGAGCCCCCAAACCACCCCCCCCCCCCCCCCCCCAAGTGTATGGCGGTCTGAGGAAAACGAGCGAGGGATGGGGTGCAGAGGCAGGGTTATGGGAGGTTTGGAGCGGGAGTTTTGGGGGGGGTTTGAGAGAGGCGAGTTGGGGTGGGGGGCTGGAGTGGGTGGTGTAGTGCTGTGTAGGTTTCTTTGATAGGTGGGGACGAGATGGATAAATATCATAATCCATGCTGTAATGCTAGGTTTCATATTTCACAAGTATGGGTGACTGCACGATGCTGTATACGTTTACTCCGGCCAAGACAACCAAGGGGTTGGTTGGCCTAGGAAAGATTCGCGGTTTCATGATTGCTAGGTGGTGTTGAGGTGCTGTGTGAACAGGCCCGATGTAGGGTGTGGGGAAGGTTTGGCAGTGACACGAGGTGTTTGGAGAGAGGTTTTGGGTGATAGGGGGGTTGATTGGTTGTCTCGGTGTTGGGTGCAATGAGTGGTGTGTCTTATAGGCTGATTGCATATGGGGAGAGGTGACCGGTGGAAGAGGCGTCAACGGCGGACCGGGTTTGTGGGCCGGAGGAGGGCTAAGGGGTGAGGGCGTGGGGGTGGGTTGGTGACCAGGACGAGGGAACCTTCGTAATTGGGTAGTGTGTAGGTGTGGTGCTAGTTTTTGATTTCATTATTTAAATTTATCATTTTTTGGTGTAGTTTTTTGTGGTTTTTTGGTTATTTTTTTTGATGGGCCGTTGGGGAGGAGGGTGGTGTGGACGGATGTCGTTTGGTGTGTGTCTCTTTTTTTTTATGATGAATTAATTGTTGTTTTTTTTTATGGGGAAGGGTTTTTGATTTTGCTTTTGATTCATATTGGCGGGTTTACATTAGTCTCATAAATTAAATGGTGTTTGTACCAGGCAATGGGTTTATTATCAGAGGAACTTAAGGGGTCCCGGTTGGTGCATGTTGTTGGGAGTGGGGTTCGGGGGTTTCTGTTATAGGGCAACTTTGCAGTTTATCACTTTTGTGGATTATTTAGTGAGGAATGGGGGCATGGGTGGGGTAGCTACTAGAGGATTAGTAGTAGATTGCCGGAGCTTAAGGTTGAATTCGGGGGGGGGTTCGGGGAACATATTGTAGGGTAGGGGTATATGGTTCTGCGAAGTGGTGTGGGGGTACTGGGCGTAAGGGTGGCGGCTATGGGACCGTGGTGTAAGGGCGCATAGGTGCGAGGGGGGATGGGTGGGGGCGGGGGTGAGGGGGATAGTTGCTTGTCGGGTTGGATGGGAGGACTGAGGTGGGGGGTGGTGGGGTTTTTAGTGTTTGGGGGTTTTTTTTGGACATTTTTATTTTATTTGGTTGTTAAGAGGATTGGGGGGAGGGAGTAACTTGGGGTATAGGGCGGAGTTCTCTTTGTGGAGTGGCAGGCGCTAGCTGGGCGTCATCTTTGCGCGTTTTCAGGTAACGCGGGGCGTCTTATTATTTGGTAAAGAGGGAGTAGGGGCGGATGTTCAAAGCCCGTAATTTAACCAAGTGCGACATTTGAGGCCAAGTCTAGTAGAGTACTAGGGAGCTTCGTGGATGGTCTTGCGTCATGGCGCACGGGTGCAAATCAGTTGTCGTTGTATGGCTTGGGCGTACAACCAAAATCTCAGGCGCAACTTAGCGTTTTTTTGGATTTTTAATTGTTGGGCCGTGTTAGGTTTATGTAGACTTGGGCGGTATGCTTAGGGAATCCTGGGTTGACGTGTGTCGGAAGCACGGATGAAGGCATATTGCTAATTATTGTCAACAGATGTTGATGCAGGTGGTGGGGGATTTACTAGGGGTAGAAGGAGATAGTGAGTTGTGTATTAGCATCAAGTGAAGGGAGATTGTCGTGAGTTCAGTGGTTATTGCGGGGGGAGAGGGGAGGGTGGAAGGGACTACGATGCGTTTAAGGGGGTTTGCCAGGTCGGGGAGTGTGTTCAGTTTATCCATGAGTTAGAATGCTGGAGTTAGGGGGATCGGTTGCTGCATAAGGTTTTAGGTGAGCATGTATTCGGATTTTTGTTTAATTGGAGGAGAATCACGATATAAGTTTTGTCCCTTAGGTACGCGTAGTTTTGGTATGATCGTTCGGGTCGTTGGGGTTCTTTCACTTTGGGTTTGAGGCTTCGTTGACTGCCCCGAGGTAATTTAGGTAGGGGACACTCTTTGGTTTCGGCGGTATGATATGGGACTGAAGATCGATTGTGGTATGGGCAGAGTTTTCTTGTATGATTTTAGGGTTCAGGAGGACGGAGAGTATATGGCGTCTGTAAGAACACATTTGTGATAGTGGCGGTTTGAGGACGCAAACAACTGACGAAGAAATACAGGGTCGGTAAGGGGGTGATTAGTGTTTGACCTAAGTGTGGTTTAGCGCATTATTGTGAAGTTTTCCTTAGGTTAGCGTTATTCAAGAAGTCGTGCAATTGAACATATCCGCAACACCACAAGGAGTGAGTACGAAGGCCCTCCCCTAATTTCTACTTCTACACCTTCTAATTCTTTTTGGGAAACTTCAACAACTCGCCGCTTCTCTTTGAAGATAAAGGATATTCGACACCATGAGACCACCCCCCCCCCCCGATAAGTTTTTATTTATATTTAGTATTTTGGGTTTTGTTTAGTTGAGAGTAACCTACGTGTAGTCGAATGATGGTGTAGACCCTCACGTTTAAGGTAGTGAATATGTCTGATTTAGTTACATTACATCGACAATCTTTGATCATTTAAAATACATATCGTTATATATTAAAGTATTTTATATAGTTGTATTTTTGGGTTTGTGTATTGATGTTAAAAGCAGTGCTGTCGAATGAATAGTTGTGACCCCCTCACGTTAGAGTAGTGTGATTTTTTACCCATTCAGACCCAATCTGATCATTAAAATACATATCGTTATATTAAAAGTATTTTATATTTGTATGTGTTTGGGATTAGTTTGTTGTGTTAGAACCCGTGTGTCGATGATGGTTGTGACCCTCACTTTTACGTAGTGTGAGTTTATTATTCCAATACACCAATCTTGATCATTAATAATTCATATCGTTATTATTAGAAAAGTATCTTTATATTATGTATTGGGGTGTTTAGTTTGTTGTTAACCACGTGTGTCGAATGATAGTGTGACCCTCACGTTAAGATAGTGTCGATTGTTATTACCATTACACCCAATCTTGTCATTACTACAATACATCCCTTTATATTAAAAGTAAATTTTATATTTGTCATCGTTTTTGGGTTTAGTTGTGTTGTTAACCCACGTGCGTTTTTTTAATCCCGCGCTGCTGGGTCGAATGATGGTGTGTCCTTTACGTGAAACGTAGTGTGATTTTTTACCATTACACCAATCTTAATAATTTAAAAATCATATCCATTTTATTTAAAAGTATTTTGTACATGGCATGTGACTTTTTTGCCTACCAACTCTGACTCAAAAGTAAGTATCAGCATACTGTCAAGAATGTTAACCGCTTGCTTGAGGCCGCAACAACTCTAGTCTTGCAAGTGATTTGCAGAAGAAGACAGAAACCCGGTGGTTGCAAACAAACAACAAAGGATATATGTATGCTCAAGAACTAAATGTTATAGAACTACAAATCTATATAATAAAGCTATCATTGCAAACTTAATAAATAAATCCATAAAATATAAATAAATATCACGTTCCCAGTGTTTTTTAAGTCCACTACTAACTCTAAGGTTAGAAGATATAATTTAAATCTTTAACAGTTTTGTGACTGTGTTAAGTGCTTTCTGGGTTTGAAATTATCCTTTTGATATTACCATTTTATGAGTTTTACAATGAGCTAACGCTATAACTATAGAAGTTTCATTGCAGGAAATAAATTGTAAGTCAGCGTCAGGCTTTGACTACTCCTGGCTATATATATCAAACTGACTGGTATCACAAAGACAACAAACAAACATATATTCTTTTTAAGTTCTCTTCCTTAAGCTGTTTGTTCTTGTATTACTAAAAAGTTCTACAGTGAAAAATCACCGGTTTCAAAAATGGGGATGCAGGTGGTATGTCAGATTTTGCCGTGAACAAGAAAGATGGGCATTCTCTAAACGTGTCCGACTTGATCACGACGTTTCTCATTGAGTGATCTAAAAAAAGCAATCCCTGCTCATTGCTTTGAGCGTTCTGTCATTCGTTCATCGTATTATGTTGTTCCATGTGTTCTCATTGGAACTGTACGTTTTTATGTTCTTAGCAAAACCTATTATTCGCCTGTTTCTCCCTACTCCTCTAGCTTACTTAGCGTGGCCACTTTACTGGTTTTGCCAAGCTAGCATCCTCACCGGGCTATGGGTCATTGGTCATGAATGTGGTCACCATGCATTTAGTGAATACCAATTGGTTGATGACATTGTTGGATTCGTCCTTCATTCTGCTCTTTTTACCCCTTATTTCTCTTGGAAATATAGTCATCGAAGTCATCATGCCAACACAAACTCACTCGATAATGATGAAGTTTACATTCCTAAACGTAAGTCCAAAGTCATGATTTATTCCAAAGTTCTTAACAATCCACCTGGTCGAGTGTTCACTTTGGTTTTTCGTTTAACTCTAGGGTTTCCTTTATATCTTTTAACTAATGTCTCTGGCAAGAAATATGAAAGGTTTGCCAACCACTTTGATCCTTTGAGTCCTATTTTCACTGAGCGTGAACGAATTCAAGTTGTGCTTTCGGATCTTGGTATTATTGGTGTTGTTTATGCGCTTAAGCTTCTTGTCGCGGCAAAAGGATTTACTTGGGTAATGTGTATGTATGGTATTCCCGTGATAGGAGTGCATGCTTTCTTTGTTTTGATCACTTATTTGCACCACACTCATCTCTCGTTGCCTCATTATGATTCAACCGAATGGAAATGAGATCAAAGACGCTATGTGTTTCAAACGATCGATAGAGATTGTGTTGGTGTTTAAACAGGGTATTCCATGACGTTACACACACTCACGTCTTGCATCATTTGGATTTCTTAATTCAACATTATATGCAAAGGAAGCGAGGGACGCAATCAAACCAGTATTGGGGGATTATTATAAGATCGATAGGACTCCTATCTTTAAAGCAATGTGGAGAGAGGCTAAAGAATGCATGTACATCGTAGCCGATCAAGATCAGCGAGCACAAAGGGTGTATTGGTACCAAAATTGTGTGATCCTCGTGTATAAGATTGAATTGTACTTAGAAGAAGTTATCCTTGTGCGCTATTAAATAGTGTTCTTGTTGAAGTAAGTTTATTGTTTGCACTTGACTGAACCATGCAAAATCAAAAGATTGTTACATGAATTCTTTTGTGTGATATATAATATCAGGGTAAAATCTTATTATATAATACTCTTTGACATGCTGTAATATAATATTATGCTTTGTGTATTCTTGTGTAAACACTCATTATACATCACCGTTGTTGGTTTATTTTGTAATTTCATCCGTATTCTTCCTCTACATTATAAAACTCCACACAAGATATAATAACTTCTGGTGAAAAGAAACTCCAAGATTCCGCTATCAGGTGATCTCCTCTCAAAAAAACCCAAATAAGAGCCGGTTTATGGCTCATTTTTTAAATACCACAAAAATCATTTTTTGACTCTTGTCCTCTCTCTCAAACTGTGTCACCTCAATGAACAAGAATCAAAGAACCGTTTTGTCAAGCAAAAGTTTAAAACTTAGAAATGTGTTTATTGTTCATCTTGAACTCAATCTTCTAAAGGGAATTCATTTAAAACGGTCTAAAACGTCGAAATCACTTAAAACGAATTTAGGGTTCGATGAATTCATGTTGAGTTTAAGTGCAATTAACCATGGGTAGTTAATGATCTCTTAGGTGTATATAAGCTACTTCTAATCCAGTGTTTTGATATGGCCGTTGAATCCATGTGTGGTAATGAGTGATTTTTGATGCGTTTTTTTGATGTGTTATCAGTTTTTGTATGGGTTATGTTTAAAGGTTGTGGAGTTTGTGATTTTTGAATGTGTCTTGAGCCTTGATGCCTTAGGAACACTTTGTTGATAGGTTGTATCACAAATTAAATATGGTTTGATTGTTTTTGGATAGCCAATGAAGATTTTTGGGGATAATGTGGTGAGTGATTATGAATTTGGTAAGTTCTGTTGGTGGTGGTTTGTTTTTCAGTAATTATTTTGCATAGGTTTAAAAAAAGATGGTGGTTCTGTTGGCGGATGTGTTTTTCACTTACCCCAATTACGTTACAAAATTAAATAATTAGGGGAGATTGATTATTTACAAGGTGGTGGTTCTGTTGGCGGTTGGAGGTGGTGATGATGGCCAATGAAGAAGACAAAGAAGTCAAAGGGTAAAAATGTCTTTTAATGTGAGTCAAAGGAATTATTAAGCATAATGAGTCAAAATGCTGATGTATAATGAATGGTTTAAAAATTCACAAAGCATAAGAGGTCATTTTCGTGTACATAGGTTATTATTAGCTTTTACCCTAATAAATATTCTGGTATGTTAGTGTTACTTATCTGGTCCATAGCTTTTAGGAAATAGTTAAACATACATCTATAGCTTTGTCTTAGGGAATGCGATACGAGCTATAAAATTACTTGAACCTTGACCATAGATTTTAGTTCTATGTAGAGAAGAAATGTGATGATGTATCATGTGCATCCAAAAAAGGACTATAAATTTCTTACAGTTAATATATCGTGATTTTAAGTTATTTATGAATAGTTATAAGTTTTAACCGAAGATTATATCTTGAATATTGTTGATCTATTGTTCTTAACTTAACAAAACTGTGCATTCAGTACGTACGACACGGACACAAGACTGGAACCGTTTACATATGCATAAAACCTGGACCAAAAGTTCTCATTTTATGGATAAGTCCCAGATACTAAAAAAAAGAAGCGCATAACAATTTTTCGTTAACCATTGGAACTGTCCAACCACTACAACAATCGGGGTTTTCCCCAACAACATTTCGGGGCTTTCCCCAGCGACATGTCGCTGGGGAAAACTATCCCCAGCGAGATGTCGCTGGGGAATCCTGTCTAGGGGGATACAATCCCCAGCGTAATCCCCAACGAAGAAGATATGGGTCCCACTCGTTTTTTTAGTCAAGCAAATTAGTGCCCACAGGTGGCAGCTTTTCCCAGCGACATGGTGTCTGGGGAAAAGCTTTTTGTTTTTTAGTAATTTTGGAATCACTTGTCGCTGGGGAAATTTTTTTTTAAATTTTAGAATCATTTTTCCCCAATGATTAACCGCGTACAAGTCAGCTGGGTAACTATTTTTTAATATCATTATTGAACTCAAAAGCTTCCCAGCGATGCAAGTCGTCTGGGGTAATTTTAAAAAAAATGTAGTAGCAATGTTTTCCCCATGCGGGACAAGTCGTGGGGACTTATTTGTTTAACATCAAACAATTATAGTAAACAAAGTTTCTGCTCAGGACAAGTCGCTGGTGGAAACTTTTTGTAAAAACTTGTTGTATACATCATTATCCCAAGGACATGTCGCGCTTGGGGATAAATTTTTTAAAGAATTGAATGTGAAACTAAAGTTTCCCCAGCGACATGTCGCTGGGGAAAAGTCTGCATTTTTTTTAAATACAGCCTGCACAGCAGGCGTTTTCCAGATTTTTTCCGGAAAAAATATATACCAAATAACAAAACCTGTATCAAACTGTATAGACTCATCACAACTGTGTACCAGAACACAAAAATACAAAGTAAAAGAGATCAAGCAATTACAAAGTACATCACAATTTTGTACCAAAACCAAGAGAATAAGCAAATCGTCCAAAATCCGAATAAGTCTACAAAACGGGATTCCTAGTCATAAACGGGGCTTACTAACTAATATATAACATAACCTAACGGGGCTTACTCTAACTAATATATACAGAACTTGATAGGGGAACAAGTGTTTAATTGTCGCCAAATTCAACATAAAGTATAATGTAGCTTACTAAACTAAATTATATAACATAACTAATCATCACCATCACCATCGCCAATCCTCATTCATCGCCCACTCTACTCGTCAATCACCACCCGCCACTCCCGCTAGCACCACCCGACTCAAACTCCTTTAAAACATATCCGAGTACCTTGGAGTCGCTTCTGAAAAGACTCCATTCATAAAGGTCTACCTTTCTAGCGCGCTCATGCTCTTGAGAAATCTATGCTCGAGGGTGGGCTCTTGGCCTGGATGTGGCCCGTGATGGCAATACCCGACCCACACCGGGAATGTGCCCACGAAGCTTACCCCCTCTTGCCAACGCATTGATCTCATCCTCCGGTGTACCACCGTAGCCTGTCTGAAGCCTTTTCATATCCTCCATGTAGTGACAGAAAAACACAAGATATGAACTATATTGTAGACGGGATGCTACATTATTACTCGGATAATTCATTAAAGTGTGTTTTGAAACAAAATCTCTGAACCTTATATAGCGGCGGTATCTCATCCTAGGGAGATACCCCTGGTCAACAGTGTGGGTTCGCAAGAAGGAGAGTCCATGAGTGAAAAATGGGTTTTACCTCCCTGAGTTGGTTTGAGTGCCTGCCACTGGACGTACGACACGATTATATGTAGAGAAACTAATCTAAAAACAACAAATCACAACACTAGACTCAAAGCGTGTAATCAGATATTATATGGATATATGTGATGTCAAAATAATTATAATGTTAATTACCAATCTCATCTCGAAGTGAGCCAGCGCGGAGATCCTGTCGAGATGTGACCAGCTCTTTTTGGCCGGTTTCGCGATTCTTGTGCGGCTCGGCAAGGTTCTTGGGATCATCTCCAAAACTTATATACTCTTATCCCCTTCAGGCACGCATGTAATCTCCTCGGGACGTGCCCGACTGATCCCTCTACATCGTAAGTCCGTGGTGGGGACTCTGTCTTCTAATGCTTGCCTTGAAAGATGCCTTGTTGGATAGTAAGCTTTTTGCGAAGTGCATGTGACGTGGATGCTTCGTAGATCTCTGTACAGTAGCGGGGAGGAATCCCATGTAGGCGGCCTGAGGTCAAACCAGCGGGTCTCGCAATCATATACAAAACAAAACGAAAAACAGAGTTAGGATATAATTTATATATTTATTTAAATTGTTTATTTATTTATAATAAAACGAATTTTAGATAGAAATTATACACAAATAAATAAATGAACACGATAATGAAAATAAAACATAAAGGATAACTGACCCCATCTCTGAAATGATCGTCGCCTTCCGCTCCTTCGGGTCCTATCTCCCAAGGAGGGGTTGGTACAACTGAATGTACTCCTATCGGTCCTTCCCCGATGTAATTAGACCAGTTAGTTGAGCCCGCAATGGGAGAATCCGAGAGGGTTTCAGGGTTTGTTTAGTCACCACTGCCTCAAGAAACTGATCAGAGACGGGGCCTTTAGCTTCCGCGATCTCCTTTAGGAAAATGGTTTCGGGTTTGTCGCGGGTATTACAGTCTGCCTGCTCCTGGCCGGGCCCAAAATTGTGGCTTTCGTTTTACTTTGCCTGCAAATTAAGTTAGTGTAAAAGTCATAATTCAAGGCAAGCAAGTTCAATTATATATATGTCAAATTTATGCTTGTATTATGTGAATAATCCAGGATGTGTTTTTACCTTTAGTTAGCAAGCAAGCCCCCACAACGGTGGGATACAACGTGTGATGGATGGAATCCATAGACGATCATCACCGCCATCCGTCACCTCGGAGAGAACGTATGCTAATCGGCTGACAATGCCCGACATATGTGACAGTACAAATTAGATAACATATAGAAAATTCATGAACAAAATTAATATAAGCATGCCCCACTATCCAATGTACATTAACATATCCAAATAACAATATAGATTTAAACAATCCAGTCAACAATTTCATTCATTATTCATAGTATATAAGTGTGTATTTGCAATAGTTTACACTCAAGAGTCAATCTTGCTTCCTTCACTAGAATAATACTTTCTCAACACCATCATCATCAACATTGCATTAATTCGAACCGGGTTGTTCGTAAATAGGAGGATGATAATTTCAGACGGAGGGGGATGGTTTATCGAAATTTAATCACTAAATCCTAAAATCCTAAAAATCCATAATAGATCAAATTATACATTGCGTAAGAAGTGAAGGACTTACCTAAGACATCAATAATATGTAAATTATCAACGCATAGGGGTCGCTGTTGGTTGCGTTTAGATAACTATAACAAACGTTCCCCGACGGACATTGTCAGCCGTGGATACCAAAAGGAAAAAAAATTGTACCTTCGGCGGCTGCTACGGCTCGGCTGTGGACACGGCTACCAACTGTAAACAAAAAAAGTTTAACACATTTTTATAATTAACACCAAATTATAAATAAAAACCTTATCATATTAAAAAAAATAAAAACATGAAATTATCTATGGTGAACTCGATTAGTGGATTACACGAAGAGGTTTAGGAAAAGTAGTAGTAAGAATTATCACTAGAGGGGTGTTAGAGAAAGAATTATGGTTATAGAGGAGGACGGAGGGTTTTGGTGGCGGTATTAATTATGCTAGTGTGCTCGTGTGAGGGAGTGTTCGTGAGTGGTGGTGGGTTATGTTGGTGAGTAGTGGTGGTTTTGCCATTTTAAGTCTGTTTTGGGTCTAATTGGGCTATTTTAGGTATAAACGGATATGTGTATTTTACACATATCAATACACAATCAATATAATACTTTTATTAAAACACCTCATTACTTAAAAAAAAATACAAATATTCATGCAATATGTACAATTAACCAATGCACAAACACAAACTTATTGACATGTCGCCCGGGAAGGTTTTATTAAAAATTTTACTAATTTTTTTTAATATATCAAAACTATATTTTTACTAAAATTTTTATTAAAATATATAATCATTTCGTTTCGGCTCGTATATAATTATTTTTTATATAATATATATTTATTATTTACAATTATTTTTTATAAAATATATAATCGGTTCGTTTCGGCTGAGTCGGTCCGGTTTCTCGGTTCGTTCTGGTCGGTTCGTATATAATTATTATTTAAAATTATTTTTTATAAAATATATAATTATTATTTACAATTATTTTTTATAAAATATATAATCGGTTCGTTTCGGCTGGGTCGGTCCGGTTTCTCGGTTCGTTCCGGTCGGTTCGTATATAATTATTATTTAAAATTATTTTTTATAAAATATATAATTATTATTTACAATTATTTTTTATAAAATATATAATCGGTTCGTTTCGGCTTGGTCGGTCCGGTTTCTCGGTTCGTTCCGGTCGGTTCGTATATAATTATTATTTAAAATTATTTTTTATAAAATATATAATTATTATTTACAATTATTTTTTATAAAATATATAATCGTTTCGTTTCGGCTGGGTCGGTCCGGTTTCTCGGTTCGTTCCGGTCGGTTCGTATATAATTATTATTTAAAATTATTTTTTATAAAATATATAATTATTATTTACAATTATTTTTTATAAAATATATAATCGGTTCGTTTTCGGCCTGGGTCGGTCCGGTTTCACGGTTCGTTTCTGGTCGGTTCGTATATAATTATGTTTAAAATTATTTTTTATAAAATATTAGAATTTATTATTTACAATATTTTTATAAAATATAAAATCGGTTCGTTTCTCTGGGTCGGTCCAGGTCACCCGGTTCGTTCTCGTCCGGTTCGTAGATATTATTATTTAAAATTTATATTTTTATTAAATATATAATTATTATTTACAATTTAATTTTATAAAAATATATAACGGTTCGTTTCGGCGGGTCTAGTCCGTTTTTCTCGTTCGTTCCGGTCGGTCTGCGATATGGTAAGGTTATACATTAGACGTTCATCGGATGACTCAATATGTATGGTTGTACATTAGTCGTTTCAACGAGACGAGTCGTATGGTATGGTTCACATTAGACGTTCAACGGACGAGTCTATATGGAAATGAGTTCATTACATTCGAGTTCAACGGACGAGTCGATAAGGTATGGTTTTTATACATTAGACGTTCAACGACGAGTCGATAATGGTATGGTCTACATTAGACTTCAAACGACAGTTCGATATGGTAAGGTTCTATCATAGACGTTCAACGGACGAGTCGATATGGTATGGTTTTACATTAGACGTTCAACGGACGAGTCGATATGTTATGGTTGTACATTAAGACTTCATCGTACGAGTCGATAATGGTATGGGTTATACATTAGAGGTTCAACTGGACGAGTCGATAAGTTAGGGTTTGTAGTGAAATTACATTAGAGTTCAACGTATGAGTCGATATGTTTAGGGTTGTACATTAGAGGTTCAACGTATGAGTCGATAGGTATATGGTTTTGTGACATAAACGTCTCAACGTATGTAGTGAAATGATTATGGTTGTACATTAGAACGTTCAACGGACGAGTAAATATGGATGGTTTGTACATTAGACTTTCACGGACGAGGTCGATATGTATGGTTGTACATTAGCGTTCAACGGAGAGTCGATATGGTATGGTTGTACATTAACGTTCCAAACGTACGAATTCGATATGGTATAGGTTATACATTAAGACGTTCAACGGACGTATCGATATGGTTATGGTTAATCATTAGACTTCCAATGGACGAGTCGATATGGTTATGGTTATACATTAGAGGTTCCAATGAACGAGTCGATATGGTATGGTTATACATTAGAGGTTCAACGGATGAGTCGATATGTTAGGGTTATACATTAGAGGTTCAACGTATGAGTCGATATGTTATGGTTGTACATTAGACGTTCAACGGACGAGTCAATATGACATGGTTGCACATTAGAGGTTCAACGGACGAGTCGATATGGTATGGTTATACATTAGACGTTCAACGGACGAGTCGATATGGTATGGTTATACATTAGACGTTCAAACGACCTAGTCGATATGGATATGGTTATACATTAGACGTTCAACACGAGACCGATATGGTCTGGTTATACATAAGAACGTTTCACGTAGGAGAGCGATATGGTTAATGGTTATACAATAGACGTTACAACTGACAGAGTCGATATGGTATGTTTTTATACATTAAGACGTTCAACGGACGGCGTCGATATGGTATGGTTATACAATAGACGATCTACGGACGAGTCGATAAGGTATGTTATACATTAGACGATCACGGACGAGTCGAATTGGTATGCGTTATACATTAACGTTCAACGGACAGAGTCGATATGGTATTTACTAACATTAGACGTTACAACGGACGAGTCCGTATATGGTATGGTTTATACATTAGAGGTTTCAACGGACAGTCGAATTTAGGGTTATATCATAGAAGGTTCAACGTATGAGTCGATATGTTAGGGATCTACATAAAGGTTCAACGGTATGAGTCCGATTATGTTATGGTTGTACATTTAGACTTTACAACGGACGAGTCGATATGGTATGTTTTGTACATTAGATGTTCAACGTAATAGTCGATATTGTATGATTTACATTAACGTTCAACGACGAGTCGATAGGAAGTGTTTATACATTAGACGTTCAACGGACAGATCCGATATGTGTATGGTTTATACATTAAACTGTTTCAACGGACGAGTCGCTATGGTATGGTTATACATTGGACCGTTCAACGGGACGAGTCCAGTATGGTTTGGTTTTATACATTAGACGTTTCAACGGACGAGTTCAGAATTGCATGGATATACATAAACGTTCAAACGGACGAGTCCGATATGTTTTTTAGTCAGTTACACATAGGAAGTTCAAACGACGATCGATATGGTTTTATCGTTGTAACATGATGTTCAACGGATGAGTCTAAAAAATGACTTCAAAGGTCAAAAGTGAACACTTATTTAGAGACGAAAGGAGTACTTAACATATAGGTTTAGATATTTACTACATATAAAAAGAAAACTGTTAAACTTGATTTTTTGCGTAACGACTTAAAAACTTATACAATGAATTATAAAAGATAATATAATTAATGAACTTTTTAAACTACTTAATTATCTTTTATATAGTAATAAAATTGTTATGGATAAATATAGAGTGTATGTTCATATCTTTTAATATTGGTAGTTATCTTATTAGAATTGTATTTTGTGGAATACTCTATCTTGTATCTATATATCCATACCTCCATTGTGAGATGAATAATACAATTCTTCATTCTCTCTATCTCGTGTTCTTATTTATTGTTCTTTACTTTATTGTTTTACAACACGTTATTTGCACGATACAATTAAGTAAACAAATACAGTATATCACAAGCGAATAAAAATGCATGACAAGCATATCAAATAATAAGTATATTGCAAAAATATTGGCTAATCGGTTGGTTACGGTGTTAGGTGATATTGTTAGTGATGTGCAATCGACTTTTGTCAAAGATAGACAAATTCTCGATGGCCCATTCATTCTTAATGAGCTTCTTCAATGGTGTAAATCGAAGAAAATTCATTCGTTTTTGTTAAAGATCGATTTTGAGAAGGCTTACGATTTCGTTCGATGGGATTATCTTGATGATGCCTTAAAAAATTTTGGTTTTGGGGAGAAATGGTGTGGTTGGATTCAAGAGTGTCTTCGGTCATCGTGGGGTTCGGTGTTAGTGAATGGAAGCCCTACAGAGGAATTTCGATTTTCAAGAGGCTTAACAAGGTATCTTCCATCTTCCGTTTATATTTTTTTATGTGGACACATGGAGAGACCTCGATATTGCGTTCTTTCTAGTGTGGTTAGACCGGGCATGTATAACAGGTCATGGGAGCTTCTACTCCTTCGTATTCTAATACTCTAGTCACACTACATACGATTTTTTATGCGGATGATGCGGTCATTTACATGGGAGACAATGAGTGAAAAAAAAATATTAATTCGATCAATCCTATGTTGTTTGAAATGCTTCAACAAGCTCAGGTCTCATATTAATCTTTCTAAAAAGCAAATTATGGGGCTTGCTGTGGGCACGAAAGTGTGTCTCAAGCCTGCGACTTGTAACGGATTGATGTGGGGTTCTTAGGCTCCTCTTTACAGTAATCATTGGTTAGAAATAGTGAGGGTAGATATGTCTCGAATTCAATCATGGGATGCGATTGTGGGAAAAATGGAAGCTCGTCTTTCGAAATGGAAGATGAAAACGTTATCGATAGGTGGTAGATTAACTCTTCTCAAGGCGGTTTTAGGTTCCATGCCGATCTATCATATGTCTATTATTTAAGGCTCCTATGAAATCTCCTTCATCGTATGGAGTCGATTCGGGTCATTTCTTTAATGGAAATTGAGTACAATAGTAAAAAGGCCGATTACAGGCGTAAACAAGTGAATAAGGTGTTTGAGCTTCTAAAGATAAGAAAGGTGGTCTTGGTGTGTCGAGTTTGTACGCTTTGGAATAGGGCATTCTTTATGTTACTTACAATATAGGTTTCGGCGTTACTACATCATCTCAAAAAGATTCATTATGGGCTAGGGTTATTAAAGCTATTCATGGTATAGATGGAAAAATTGGTGGTGATGCGAATTTCGGGTATAAATCTATTTGGAGTACTTTAATTCAGGAAATGGAGTCCTTGAAGAAGAAAGATATAGACTTGTTCAGCTATATGCAGAAGAAGTTGGGTAATGGAGTTGACCACTCTTTTTGCTCGGACAAATGATGCTTGGCGTGGGAAATGAAGTTGAAACATAAAATTTCCAAGAGATACTACTTAAGAATTGAAATAAGACGATTAAGTCGTGGCTGACCGAAACATAGCTACAAGGATAACACTTATCAAATACTTTACGTAGATCCACTAGAGCCGGACGCATGGCGGAGAGTTCTAACAGATGCGGTTTACTTGCTTCATCGTATATGAGATCATATGTTGTTATGGTGACTAAGAAAAAAATAACGAGACTCCTGATATAAGTTTTTGTCTATAAATGGGTCAGGTATTTTCTCGTTTCGTCAGTTTAGGAAGGTTTTGATGATAATAAGTCTTCCGGTGATGCCTAAACAAACTTGATTGATTAAAGCGTTACCTATCAAGATTAATGTTCTTGCTTGGAGGTGAGTTTAGATTGTTACCGAATCGCCCTAATATTTCTCGTAGATGAAATCGATATCACCTTCTATTTTGTGTCCCATATGTGGATAGTGTTAGTTGGAAATCATCGAGTCATTTAGTTCTAACTGGGATTGTTCCCTTGCTAAAATATTTTGCGAAGAAATTGCCGGGTTGGGATCGAAAATGTGAAGTTTTCGGATATTAACTCGTACGCTGAGTGGTCTTCTTGGATTGGTAATATTAGGATGACTAGTAAGCTCAAAAGTTTGTTGCAAGGAGTGTGTTTCTGGAACAGTGAGTGCTCATTTGGTCATTTTCGTCACAGTGTGTTTTGGTCAACTTGGATCCTCCCTCGAGAGGCGCCTATTTTCGACGATGTAATTCTGAATTCGTTTTTATTTGAGACCTTAGATGTAAAACGTCCATCATTTAGTTGGGTCGATTGGTTAAAAAACTCCTATCTTATGTCTTTGTAATTGTCTAGCTCCTTGCTAGTTTTCTAATAAAATGCCGTTAAAAAATAAATAAATAAGTATATAACTATTGATTCTTACATCGTTAAGATTTCAGCAAGCATAACGATAATATGAGTAATGCTAGCTAATCCTCTTGCAATTGATGGTGGCCCATCATATTCACTTAGGGGGTGTTTGTGTTTGCGTTTTCTTTAAGATTATTTGATTATCACGTTTTGAAAACTCACATAATCAGATGGAAGTGTTTGGCAACTAAAAGCAGAAAAGTGATTATTGGCGTTTTGGACTCACCAAAACGTGGTTTTCAAAAAGCATGTCAAGAGTTACTTTTTGTAAACGCCATACATCTCATTGTACAAAATTACCATATAACCCCTAAAAGCAATTCATCTTCTTCTACCAATAGTCAATGATACTACTTGTTTTGATAACACAAATATTGATATGTTATACCTTTTAGTGGAACATGATTTGGCAAGAGATAGTAGCTGTTAAACATCAAAGAAAGAAAACCATATATAACAACCTAAGACATTTAAAGTTGATGAAGATATACGGGCCATGGATATGGAATAATGGGTTATAAAGTGGTTTGAAATGACGAATAATGTGTTTATGTCTATTTTGTGTTGTTGTGTTCGTCATTTTGAGATGTGTTTATGTCTATAATGGGTCATTTGATGAAGATATACGGCCATGGATATGGAATCAAATTAATGAAGATGAGCCGCTGAGGTAATAAAGTGATATTTATGTCTATTTTGTGTTCCATCGGATAAGTTTTTGATTATATAAACTTATAAATATTTATGTCTATTTTGTGTGCTATTTTTTTATTATCTCTTATAAGTAATTTTATTTTATAACATGTTAAAACAAAATAAGTTAAGGTATATCAATGTCCTTTTTGGTAATTTTACCATTTATATAATCAATTAATAAGATTTGCCAAACACTTTGAAAATATCAAACATCATAATCAAATTCAAACACTATTTTTTAAAACCACGTTTTCTAACCGCTGATTATTTGATTATTCATTTTCAAACCGCATAATCTATTTTCAATAAGCAACCACAAACACCCCCTAATGTGGTTTTTTCTAACGTCAACTTTAATATGCAAGTCATTAAATATTTTTGTGACGTTTCTTTAAAATACCCATGAAGTTTCACAGTTTTTTAGCTAGTATAGTTACATATGGTTGAAGGGAATATTCATAATTTTTACGTTTTAACAGCTCCGCATTATGTATTAAAGTTTCATTTAGGACTCTTTAAAATAAAAGCTAAACGGAGCTATTTATTTTGAAAGATATTATTTTTATAATTAAAAAATTGCAACTCTAAAAAAGTTTAAATAAAATACCTATCAAACAGACCCTAACTTTGTACTACATAAGAGCATCTCCAATGCTAAGTTTTTAAAAGGCTTTTTACTATTCTATCAAGCTTTTGAAAAGGTTTTAACCATCGTAGTGAAAGCTTTTTAAAAAGGTTTTTGGCAAAGACTTGGCAAACTAAAAGCTTTTGCAAAAAGCTTTTCCCTCTCTATCATTCTTATTATATTATATTTATTTATTCATGATAAAGCTTTAGAATAACTTGATAGCATTGTAGTAATGACTTGTGAATGACTTTTTATTAAATGAAACATAATTACAAAGTGGGTAATTAATAGCAAAAAGTCTTATAAAAACCTTAGCATTGTAGATGCTCTAAAAGCTATAACTAGTAGTAATCCAAGAGTGAGTTAATTGTGTAAGATATTACGTCATTATAGAAAATACCTAATTTATGCCATTTACAATAAAAAAAGTTGTTTGCAAACTGCTACAATCGCAACATATGAACATAACAAGCATCTCTTTGATGGGGTTTTCATTATAGTTACTAAACAAACACAACAAACCATGAGAGTAACCAACTACGACCGAATTATAAAGTTTTTTAACGAGGTTTAGGAATATTTGGAGTAAAGTCTTGTTGAATTGCCATCATCTATAAAAGAAAGATGTTATACCTCACGATGATTCTGAATATTTCGAAATCATGGAAGTCTTTTATCGACAGCTCACAGTGTCGTAGGCGCGGCGCCGTAACCACCCATAAACTCAGAGCTGTGGATAAAAGACTCCCATGGTTTCGAAACGAATCTGATTTTTGACATGAGGAACTCATTTTATGAAATCTGTGTGGATTTCAAAAGGGATAAGTGAAGCTGTGGTGAGTGTAAAATGTACAGCTATATAAGTGAAGCTGTGACGGAGAATTATAGAAACCCTACCCCTAATATTTCAAAAAGTCTTATTAAGGCCCAATTATAGATACCTAATCGGCCTTTTTAAGTTCTTAGTTAGAAGTTTAGAACGAATATAATAGGTTTATTACTTTATTATAGTTTTCTACGGAACAGTGTCTTGCGATCAGTTTCTTGTCATACTCATTTATAGTAAGTACCCTCTTTAACGAATATGTAGAATAACATTAAATATTACTCATTCCGTTCAAATTAATAGTTTACGTTTTTTTAAAATGTCACAATTTAAATGTACACTACTAAAAATAAATAGGAAAATTTATTCAATATACTATTGTTAAGGTAATTTTCGTAATTTGTCACATATCTTGAGAGAAAGTTTTGTAAAAAAATTTACTAACTTTTTGGGCTGGCCTTTTTTTCTTTGGCACAATTGTTGAAACGCTATCGTTTTAAACGACAATTGAGTTCTAATATAATATTACAAACTTTAAAGAAGATTTTTAATTAGTTAGCTAAGGATAAAACTATAATTTTACTAAAAAGTAAGAAAAATAAAGCAGTAATAAATGCATTTTTCTTAAACTGTGTGTTTTTTGTCAGAGAACAATAATTTTGAAACAGAAGGAGTATTATTTTAATTTGACAAACTCGTATTTGATTGAAACTAAATTATATTCAAACTTGTACCCTGCTTAAATTTGCGTGTTCAATTCAGGCGTCTAATCTAATCCGGCTTTTATGAAATTATCTTTCTTTTTCAGAAGACCTAATTTGTTCTTATTAATAAGTAATTTTGAATGTTTGGTTCATTTTGTTATACTTCTTTGGGTAAATTACACCGTTGGTCCCTGAACTTCATCCCATTTGCCCATTTGGTCCCCAGATAATGGGGACTCTCATACGGGGTCTCTTTTTGACACTGTGCTTACCCGTTTGGTCCCGGATGCCCCGTTATGAGTAACGACGGTTATCTTCGTAGTTATCCAGGCCACGTCGCCCTTTTGTTCAAGGGCACAATCGTCTTTTTCACTTTTATTTTTGGTTGCACGTTTGGTCCCTGACTCGTAGTATACAACAGTAACATTTACTGTTTCTTTTTTTATCGTTTAGTAATCGCGCGTTTGGTCCCTCAGGTCTTTTTTCCCCACGCCGATATATATTCCCGCATATTCCTATTCCCTTTTCCAGCCAACTTGTCATACAACTCGATCGCCACCTTATAAATAACTCGTTACAATCCTACTCTTTTTTAGAAGAAAAAAATGGCATGTATCGAGGAGATTGCAAAGGATGCAAAGCTTATTGAAATTTATGATCAATTGCTAGTCTTAATCAAAAGACAAGTGGAGACTAAGTTGATACTTAAGGAGAAGTTTAGAGATCTATGTGAGGAGGTATCTAACTTTGTTAAAGAAATCGAAGACGTAGTAAAGGAGGTTGAGCGGTTAAGTTGTAAAGATGAGGCGAAGGAAACTGTTCGTTTGTTCAGACGTGGACAAAAGCGTGAGTTGTATAAGATGACACGTCTCCAGATGATGGTGAATGAATCCCATCTTAGTGTTCGTGAGAAGCATACCTTTGTTAGTAAGATGAATTTTGGGACACTAGATTAGGTTTTGGTTGGTATTTGGTTTCCGGTGGTTTACTTGTTTAGTCGTTTTTTTAGTATGTGATTATGGTTGTTACCATATTATAAGATTTTCAAATGATTTGTATTGTTTGTTATGCTGTTAATTAAATAGTGGTCAAAGTAGTATTCTTTTTGAAACTACCCAAGTTGATCAAATGGAAGGAAGGATAATCAAATATCCCCCATTGGTTCCTAACCCAAATTGACTTGTAAAACTCTAACTTATCTAAACATCAACATAGAAAATTAGTCAATGCTGAAGAACAACACAAAACACAATAGAATAACAATATCATCCATTTAAAGTTTCTTCATGGCTTGAACAAATTTCCTTTTTTTAAAGGTACGCATCTGAGTTTCGTTGATGTGCAGCATTAGTTGTTGGCGCATCTCCATCTCGCGATGTTCAACTTCCCTGTAAAAAGTAACAACTTTCCATGTACGTGTACCCTTTTTAACCTTTAAGTCGTCAATAATTCCCCGCCTTTTTTTTCAAACTTTTGTCAACGTCTTTCACAAGATCCAACAGTTTTCGTGCTATTTGATTGTCGTTCGCAACCTCCCTTTCCATTTGCACAACCCACATAAGAGTATAATTTTTGGATTTTGCGGCTTGTTCTGGTTCTTGTAGATGACCACCTATTTCTGAACCTTCAAGATCTATTTTTGAAGTTTCTATGCGTTTGCGCATCATGTTTGTTTTGGAAGATGAACCCGTTTCTAAACCTTTGTTGGGATTCTTGATTTGATGAGACAAAATGAATAAAAGAATGAAACAAAAGGATCAAAGTCGTCATTATAAAACTCTACAAGCTGGTGGAGAAATATGAAGATTTGGTCAAATATTCTACAGGATAATTAAGGAAACATATTAAATGGTGGTTTAATGTAATCTTAAATAGTTTCCTATACAATTGATTTACTTCCACTTGTAATCATCGATTCTCCCCCTATATAAAGAGATCATCTAGACATATGGTATTACATATCACCTACAAATCCATAGAAAACTAGAGCTCTCCCCAATGAGAGTCTAGATTAGTTAACAGATAGTAGTCAACTGATTATAGTCGAACTAGTACTACCATAGTTTAGTGGTGTTGCCGCAAATTATTAGTTGTTATAATAGGGAAACTTTCAATACCATCAAAAAACCCTACTTTAAAGATAACTTTGAATTCTACGAGTTCATTTATTCTTTACCGTCTGCGGTTGTAAATCACATCATTTTAATTGTTATTCTTCCTAATATATGAATGAACCTACATCATTCTTAAGCTATAAACGTCCTTATCAATTAGTATCAGAGCAGGTTGCTCTTGATATCTAGGGTTACAAGGTTTTTAGTTTCATGTTCATTATCTGTTTTTAAGTAAAAGGTGATTTTGGTAAAACTTTTACAAACCCTAATTATGAAAACAGAAAATAAGGTATTGTTTACTGCTGTTAGTAGGATCAACGTGTTCTATTGATATTAATGGCTACTATGTTATGTGCGCTTAAAGCAGAAAAGCAACGAGCAGGTTCCTCATGATATTTTGTTTTGTAATTATCAAAGCAGTAATCAAGACGAATGTATGAACAGCAGGAGTGACACTGACAAATGTAAACACTAAGTTCTAAAAAAACCCACAGGTACCGCTAATGGAGAATATGGAATCAAAGGTTGTTCGTGAATGCTCAGCAACGTTAGCTGTTCGGTGTAAACATAATAGTATCAAAATGTAGAATTGTAAGATGTAAGTTAAAGCGTCAAATGTTTCACTGATTTTTAAAGTTTTGACAAACAGTCACTAATCAACAACGTTCAAGAAACCTAGTTGCTGTCTTGAATGAAGCTGGCCCAATTCATGGCATGAGTGGTTAATGGTTTTTGAATTGTATAAATCACCATTAGTACTGCTCATATTACAGCCAGAAGAAAAGACTTATATGCATGATATACTCATTAATACTGCTTGTGAGTTTTTTGTACTGCTCTCACAAATTAAGACTGCCAGCTTATTGCTTCGGTTTAATACTGCTACATGGAAACTTAGTACATACTGTCCCAACGAGGAAACTTACTCTACTACTGTCCTTTGTTATTCGATGTTAATTCTGCCAAAGTGTGTGCTCATGATAATTATTGCGACACGAAATTATCCTAAGATCTAACCTAATCGATGTTGGCTTGTACTGATTTGGTACTGAATATTTGAAAGCAGTTTGTCTGGATTTAACTGGTTGGAACGTAAGTTAAGGCTTCATCGTGCAAATAGCGTGTTTTGCTTGAGGTGTATATTAATTATCGTTAGTTTAGTTTCTAAGGGCACAAGTTTTGATTTAGAAGTTTAAGTGAGTGTATACCTCGCTGATTTGTGTATTTGTACTGTTTGAGTTAAAACAAAAGTTAATACTGCTGTTTATGTTAGACTGCTGGTTAGTGACAGATAAACAACAGAACATTGACATGTTGGCTATGGTCAACAACCGTTAAACATGTGTCCACTAACCGTATGGTCAGGAAGAGAGAACCAATTTAGTGACAAATTGGCTGCGGGTTAGTAACAGGAAATAAAAGTGTCCCGCCAACTGTAGTAAGAATTAGTACTTGTTGCATTTGAACATTAATACTGCCAGAGTCCGTTCGCATAAAGCAAGTTTGTACTGCTAGTCTGTCTCGATAATCGGACAATACTTTGGTTATTGAGATGGACTCGGATCTCTGCACAGAACTATTTTTTAAATAGTTTATTCTTATTGATTTAAAGGCTCGTATTTTGGAGACATATTGAACAGCATGTGATTACGAAAGACCAAGTTGAATATCCACTAATGATGTAGTGGGTTTAGTCTTTACAGATGCGTGTTTCTTATCATACCTTTTAGCAGGAGGCTAACTTGTTCGGACACATAAACGATGTTTACGTAAGACTTGAACGAATCTAGCAAAGGTGTGAGTGATCTTTTCTTATGGGTGCATCATTGCCACATTTGCTATCACTTTAGGTCATGTGTCTCATAGAAAGCATGAGGATTCTGTCAAGAGTTGCGGACTACTATATTTTTTGGATCTTGGTATAAGTTCAGACGTCACATGGATATGCAAGATCTAAGACACAAGTTTAGAGTAGATTCATACTTCTTCATCAAACTTCCGTTTATTGACACAGTTTACTTCATCAGTTGATCATCAACATAGAAGTCAGCATAGTTGAGAATTTCAAGAGAGGTTAAACAAATTGTTTCAGGCGGAAGCCTTCATTGATTTAAATGACTTTCTAAACCATCTACATGCATCCATTTTGAGGGAAGTCTTTCGTTACAAACTGCTAGTATTTATTTCATTACTACTGCTAGTTGTTGTTCCAACTGCTCAAGTCATATTTTCCGTATATGCTTCATGGATTGTATTTTGAGTATTGCGAACGGCTGGATTATAAGTTTGTGGAGTATAATGGTTTCGTAGCTGTTATGATCCAAGTTACAAAACTAACCGAAGAACCCCTATTAGATGATTACAAAAAGGGGAAGAAGATTACAGGTTTATTGATTTACAACTTATTATATGTGGTGACATGATACAAAGGAAGCTTGGAAGTTTTCTTTCATTCAGGGAGATGATTACATCTCAACTTCAGGGGAAGCGTTGGCTTTATGATGAAGTTCGTACACGACTTTGTTTGTTTTATCATCATCAAATAGGGGAAGATTGTTGGGATTCTTGATTTGATGAGACAAAATGAATAAAAGAATGAAACAAAAGGATCAAAGTCGTCATTATAAAACTCTACAAGCTGGTGGAGAAATATGAAGATTTGGTCAAATATTCTACAGGATAATTAGGAAACATATTAATACGGTTTAATGTAATTTAAATAGTTTCCTTATCTATTATTTACTTCCTTTGTAAGTCATGATCTCTCCCTATATAAAGAGATCATAGACATAGGTTTTACATATCAATCCATAGAAAACTAGAGCTCTCCCAATAAGAGTCTAGATAGTTAGATAGTAAGTCGACTGGTGAGAGTCGAATAGTACACCATAGTTAGTTGGTGTAGCCTTAAATTATAGTTGGGGTAATAGGGAAACGTTCAATAAAGAAAACCTTGTGATAAATTTGATTGTGTTCTTTATTATTCCACTGCGTGTTATTAATCATTGTTATTGTTCATCATAGATATATAAGATCTAATCAATCTTGAGCTATAAACGTCCTTATCAACCTTCGATATCCATTTTTGTAGTTTCTATGCTTTTCCGTTTCATGTTTGTTTTGGAAGATGTACCTTGTGATGTATTGTGTTAATTTATATATGAGTTTGTGGTAAGGGTTATGATGTTTCATAACCCTTAACGGTTATGAAGTTTCATTATCACCAGTTAATATGAAGAGTCATGATGTATCGTTCGTCCCTAAACTTATTTATATTATTGCATACTTGGTCTCTGAACTTAGTGTTCCCCACCGTATTGTTTCTTGCAAATTCTACAACTTAAATGCAATGTATCGAGCCGTGTGAGAAACAGTCAGATGCATTGCAACTAATTATTACAGTATACGTATTACCTTTGGATCGTCAATTGCATTAAATTCTTTGTTGATATTTAAGGGGTGATACTCCCAATCGTTTCAAACCCAAAAACATTTTCAACTCAATAAACACCTTCAAACCAAAATCCCAATAAAACAAAAAATGGCTAACTTCCCACGCCTAGATGTACTTATGGTAGATGCTAATTCTAGGGGGTTGTTTGAAGGGATGTTGATGTACTGTGATCGTGAGAATGCAAGAGATCTTAAGTTTGCAAATGGTCTCTACAACTTATGGGTTGAGTTGCTTGAGCGTACGAATGAAAGGAAACAATTTATAACTGAACTGGAGGGTTTGTGTCCATCAGCCAAGAGGTACAAGATTCTGGAGTGTTTAAACGAGGATCAAAAACAAGATCTTATTCAGTTGTTGGAGCTTGGGAAAGTGATTTTAGGAAAATATCGGCAGGTGTCAAGAAAGAATGCTTTGCTTGAGAAAATCAGATCTTTGTAGAAGTCTTGTTTGTGTCGATCTTTTGCTATTGTTGTATTAGATTTTAGGGTATGTACTAAATCTTATTGAAAGAACCATATTCTTAATATATCATGGTTGGTTAATTTTATGCTTTTATTTGATTGGAATGCTGCTATATTTTTTGATGTTAAGACTACAGCGTGGGTAAATTACAACTTGGGAATTTAGTAGACACGTAGAAAATAAAGAGTATATGTTGCACCGTTGGTCCCTAAGGTTAGTATTCACCACGTGGACCCTAAAGAGTTTATGTTGCACCGTTGGTCCCTAAGGTTAGTTTGGTCTATTATCCTTTCTCGCCTTCCACATGTCTTCCAAAGGAAGATGGTTTTAAGAGACTATACGTGTAATTACAGCGCTAATTAATGTAAGTTACATAGAGCCTCATGGATGTCAGCCACTGAGCCATCGTATCTTAGATATCTAATTATTAGATTCCCTGTTTTACCACTAATTGAAGTTACTTTTTGCTATTTAAGGTGTTCTTACCTAACTTTATTTTCAAACCAAACACTCCACGGTCAACAACAATAAATAACAATGGCCAACTTCCCACGTTTATAGGAACTTGCAGCTGCGAGAAACTCAAACAATTTTAATGACGCAATGTTGGTCTGTATTCAGAGGGAGATCAACGCAGATCTTCAAATTGCAGTTGGATTTAGCCAACTGTGGGATGTGTTGTACAATTGAGTTAATGAAATAAGAATGTTATCATCCGAGCTGAATCTATTTGGAGGTCCCTTAGCAGTCCAATGTGCCGAGTATCTCAAGCAGTTGTCAAAAACAGAATTGCTTAGGATGTTGGAGCTAAGAAAGACGATAGCGGAAGTGCACATCCAAGTACATAAAAAGATAGATTTTCTTACAAATTTTATGTTTTATTGATCAACTTCTGGTTATTTGGGTGATCTTTTTTTGTTTTTTATGTCGATGGGGATGAATGGATGATGATTAGGTTAGGAAACTGTCTTTTAGGTAGATGGTGATGATGGTTGAGTTTGGGTCATGCCCTAAATTCTATTTTGGTAGTGTACATTAACTGTACATAGTTTATGCCATTAGTGAATATATGTTAGCGTTTATGTATCTTGTTTGTGTTTTGATTTCACAATGTTGTTGACACTTGTTTGTGTGTCTGGTTGATTCATTCCTATAAGTACATAAAATACCCTGTTTGACCATCGGAAGTTAAATTATTTGAATATGCGTGATCATAATGCATAAGATTGTTAAAAATCGCCTAACTTGCAGGCGTTTCATAACCATTTGAAAGTTACAACTTAACTATTACATCATAAAACTTAGCAAAATATCAACTAACAATACCAATAACACCAATTGGTCTTTATTAGCCTTTCTTTGGCTTTTCATTGTTGACCATCTCTTTTTGGGTGACTCTAATCCTCTTGCTTGGTCTTCTTTCTTCAACATGTTCATCATCTAAACATTCACCAGTCACTTCTTGATCATATGATAGTGCTTTAGCTTGATCATTAGCCATTTTAATGACCTCTTCAGCAACCTCTTCATGAACATTGTTTTGAGAAACCACAACCTAAATTGGTTGGTCTAATCCAACATTAAAGTCTTCAGTTTCATGTAAAGGATCATCTTGCCAATCAACTTTAGTATCTGGTGAATCATTCTCAGGCCAATCCCAACCAAAATGCTCACATGACTTTCCACTCATACTAGCATCATCATCCGTGTCATACATTAAACCATAAAAGTCATATGGACTCTCATTTTCCTATCTTAGCTTCTCTAAGATGTTATCCAATGTCGAACTAAACTCTTCAAAAGCCTCTTCTTTAGTATCTTCTTCCTGGCTAAGCTTTTCTCTCAGTTTCTTACTGGCAGACTCTAACTCCACGTTAACTTCTCCCAATACCTTGACTTCATGATCACGAACAACCTTCCACTTAAACTTTTTAAAAGCCTCTTATTGACCAACTTTTTCTTGGCTTAGCTTCTCTATCACTTTGTGAGTGCCAGACTGTAATTCAAGGTTAATTTCCCCTAATACCTTTATTTCATCATCACGTTCAACCATTTTAAAAACTTACAGATGATAGTGAACTGTACCCTTTGATATGTAATGAAATGGATGGGATGATTTGTTTTGGCGATACGTGCAAGGTTTACTTATAGAGGCGGGAAATTTACCCGGAAAACTAAAAGGGACACTTTTGGGATCAGGGACCAAACCTGTAGTTAAGATTGTCGAATTTATTGAAATCTTGACAAAACGTAAAACTTTCTATCTGTTGAGGTACCAACCGTGGAATTGATTGTTGAATGTTTGAATGTATGTGAGAGGGGTCAAACGCGTTATCTTATCATAAACCAAACACCCCCATTTAAGGGTGTTTATACGGGACCAATGGTGTAAATTAACAAATGGAAATAAGGCGGGATATTTACATATGTGAACAAGCAGTTTGGGGACCAAACTTTGAAAATAAATCTATAAGTTCAGGGACTATTAATGCAATAAGTAATACTCACCTATTGACGGGGTATAAGTTTCATTTGGGCGCGATCGCAGGATATACAATTGCATGACATAAACACTAACACACAAAAATTAAACAAAAATCATCGCCTGTTCATGTAACACACACAAACATAAACCTTAATTCTAAACAAAATACCCAATAACCGTAAATCTTTGCAAATGAATGCAACTGGTGGTAGTGGAAGCAACTCTCCCGTCTGGCCGATTGTTGGTATACCCATGTTTAATTGTCTTTTTAATGCGTTGTTCTTTTGAGAGGGTCTATTATTGATTTCAGTTTTATTAATCTTTATAGATGACAATGGCGTCGTGGATATGAACGGAACGATGGATAACCTACAAGAGAGGATAGCGAATCTAGAAATGGTCTTTGCCTACCTTAAAAATAAGAAGATGCTTAAAAGACAGGAAAACAAACCGAACAAAGGTAACACTTAATCTATTGTATATTATGGAATCAATAGCTTGATTTATTGATGAAGTAGTAGTAATTGTTCCGTTATAGCCCCCAAAATTGAACCTTTAGTTAACGCGTCTCCAGTAACTCTAATTATAAATACTTTGCTAACCAAACATTTTTATTTTCAAAAACTCCTTCTTCTGTTGATGCAGCCGATGAGGACATTGCAGAATTTGAAGTTGCATCTAAATCAAAAAGTTCACCTCAAAGCCAAAAAAGGTTACAACTCATAAAGTTGTAACCTAAAAGGTTCAAACAAAAGCATTTCCTGCTAAAAGCCCTGTTCTAATAAGGAATTGCATACTAAGCCCTGCAGCAGCGCATACATGGGCTTGTATTGATAACAAAACCTTTGGAAAAAAAACCAAAAGATACAATAGTTGCAGTTCAAGACAAAAAAAGGGAAAAAGAAGGTTTGAACAAGAGGGATTGTTGTTTCAAGTTAACAATAGACAGTTTAAAAGTGGACATGTTTGTTTGTTTTTAACAATGGTAAATTACCCAACAGTGAATTTGTTACTTTTAATGTTTGTTTGATTATACATTGGATGGTTGTTGATCAAACGGTTTATGTTTAATCATCTAATATTTTGCTTATGCATCTTATGTCCATTAAATTAATGTTGCTTGTGGCTTAAGTACCTTGTGGATGATTTAGAGATAATCCCATGGCTTATGTATTGAGAGCTTGTTCTGATGTTTTTTGGAGCCTGGATTATCTTTACATGATTTCTGTTTTAATTGGCGTTGGGAGGATTTGACAGTTAATATGATTAAGATTGTTTGGGATCCATAAGGTAGGTTTCTCATTGAGAAGGGTAATCATCTGCAGGAAAGTTCAAGGTAGTAAGATAGTTTAAATGTTGAAGTAATATTGTTTTGATAAGTTTGACTTTTACAAGGAAATTAGGGTGGTGTCAAAAATAATACCAGTTCAAGGTTTTTAAGGATTGGGACCAACAGTGATACTTTATTGGGTATACTTTGACTTGGATAATTGTCATCTAACTTTAAAATTTAACCTACTAAAAATATCAGGATATTGCAAATTTTGTCCCTGCAAGTTTGGTGTTAGATTGTCCTCTATTTAATAATGTGTCAGATTTTCCATATTCCTAAAGTTGCTTTTCCCACTCGTTTTTGTGTGTTCCCAAAGTGATTTAACACATTATTTCTGTGTGTTCCCAAAGTGATTCTCCGTATTCCCAAATTGCTTTTCCCACCCGTTTTAGTGTGTTGCCAAAGTGATATAACACTGTTTATATTCCATTTTATCAATAATTCCAGCAACAACTTCAAAAGTCATAACATATTGGCGATGATGTGGCAAAGTAACAGCACATGTAGTCGAGAAAACTCTGCACAACCATATATGGTCTTTACAAACGATGGCCTTCTGACTGAAATATTAATCCGATTACCTATTCTCTGTATTCATCTCTTTACAACCGTATCAAAACAATGGCCACAAATTCTCACTTCCTCTGATTTCATCATAGACGCATGAAAATCCCTAACCTTGATGCTCCTGCTGGTATTTTTGTTAATCACTGTAGAAGGTTATTTAAATGTGAGTTTGTGTCGTTAGATCCCATACTTGAGTCAAGAAAATCCGCTATGGATAACTCATTCACTCTTGGCTCAAATGAGGAAGCTGGTCATGTTAAGATATTGCAATCTTGCAATGGTTTGCTTTTGTGTAGTAGTTCAGGGTCGCCTACTTTTTATTACGTATATAATCCATCCACTAATCTGTTTAAAAGGCTTTCGCAACTAGAAAACTCACATGATGATTCAATTCTTCACGCAACTGGTGTATTCAGAATGTCCTTTGATCATACAAAATCACGTGACTACAAAGTGGTGCAACTTTTTGTTTGCCTACATGCTGAACTTGAAATTCAAGTTTACTCTTCAGAGATACGCAATTGGAGCCTGTGCAGGGAGCGGGTAATCTACTACGATTTTGCTCATTTTGCTACTTCAATATATTAGAATGATGCCTTCCATTGGCTAGAAATTGAGGATAGGCAGCTTACCCTTTATAAATTCCACATTGATAACCATGACCATCCAATTATAACAACCTTAGAAATCCCTAATGGGTTGCATCAAGGAAGGAACTTCTTACAGTCTTTTGTCGATGGTAGTTATGATCCAATGTTAGAACAAATAGATATACCAAGCATTTTGCATATGCAAGGGAGATTGTTTGAGTCGCATGGGTATCTGCTTCTTGTATGTAGAGATGATATTGACTATAGAGAGTTTACAATGAGATGATGAAAGAGTGTTCTATGTGGACTATTAGGTACGTTGTTAATACCGATGAATTTATTACTCCACTTCACGAATGATGGTCGATTCAGTCCACTGTGTAGAGTATTGGTTTGGGAGAAAGGGAAGATGATTCTTTTTTGGCAATCAATATATCTGGAAAGGTTGTAAAATACAACCTCATATCAAAGACTATCTCTTAGATCTTTGATATTGGTTCAAATTAAATGGATGATGATTTTGAGTTCTTTCCACCTTATAGAGTTGCTCATAACCCTTATGAGTTCATTCTATCTTTTGCAAGTGTTTAAGGGATAAAGATTTGTCAAATGTTTGTTCTAATTTATTGTTAGAATTACTCCATTAGGTATCGACGTGTCTATCCAATGCCTGGCTCATTTAGTTACCAATGTATGAATCAGTTACCTTTTTGGTTGTTTGATCATACCTTCAATGGTAGCTGATGTAACACTTTATGTTAAAAAATGTAAGATATTGCTAATGCATCTAATGTCCACTTTAATAATGTTGCTTGAAGTCTTTTACTACTATGTTTTGATAAGTTTGACTTTTACAAGTCCAATTTGAGTGGTGTCCAAAATAATACCACTTTGAATACTACAAATTAAACTATCCAAAGCTAGTTAAGGGTGTGTTTGATTTAAGGGACCAACGATGAGAGTTTAAACAATTAAAAGATAGATAAGGGTGTATTTGGTAATTTCCTAAAAATAATTGCATTCCAAATTTTGTCCCTGCGTCGTATTCCCTATTTAATATGTGTCGAACTGGTTGTTCCCAAAGTGATTTAACACACTATTTGTATTCCATTTTAATAATCCAGGCAACAACTTCAAAAATCATAACATATCAGCGATGATGTCGCAAAGTCGCAGCACACGTAGTCGAGAAAACTCTGTACAACCACATATGGTCTTTACAAACGCCGACCTTCCGACAGAAGTATTAATCTGATTACCTATTCTCTGTATTCATCTCTTTACAACCGTATCAAAACAATGGCTACAAATTCTCACTTCCCTTGATTTTACCGATAGACGCAGGAAAATCCCTAACCTTGATCATCCTGCTGGTATTTTTGCAAATCACCTTAGATATTTATTTGAATGTGATTTTGTGTCGTTAGATTCCAAACTTAACTCAAAAAAATCCATTATGGATCACTCCTTTGGTTTCGCTGAAGAAGTTGATCATGTTAGGATATTGCAGTCTTGCAATGGTTTGCTTCTGTGTACTAGTTCGACATGGCCTGTTTTTTATTACGTCTATAATCTATCAACTAATTTGTTTAAAAGGCTTCTGCAACCAAATTACTCGCATGATGATTCATGTTTTTACAGCAATGGTGTATTTAGAATGGCCTTTGACCCTAGAAAGTCACTTTACTACAAAGTGGTGCAAGCTGGACGCGCATCTGATGATACTCAGATTCAAATTTACTCTTTAGAGACAATGAATTGGAGCTTGTGAAGAGACTGGTTTAGCTACTTTAGTTTTGATCATTTTGAAAGTGTAATCTATTGGAATGACGCCTTCTATTGGCTAGAGGGGTTGAATAGGCAGCTTAAGCATTGCAAATTAAATATTGAAGACCATGACCATCCAATTATGACAACCTTAGAAATCCCTCACGAGTTGCATAGGGGAAGGAACTTCTTAGAGTCTTTTGGCAGCCCTAGTAATGATCCACTTTTACTGCTCATACAAATACCTCACATGTTGCATCTTGAAGGGAAATTTTTCGAATCATGTGGGTGTCTGCTTCTTGTATGCAGAGATGATATTGGCTCTACAGAGTTTACTATCTACGAGATGATGAAAGGGTCTTCCGTGTAGTCGGTTAGGTACTGATGTGTTTCAAAATCTTTAAATTTATAAGACTACAATTACCGATTATTAAATGGAAACACAAGGGTAAAGTATAACCCACGTATGTAGTATAATGTTTCAGGTAAGACCATGTCGTCCACAGGGATTTGATTATGTTCGTATAATCGCAAATTTTAAGACAAAACTTAATGACTTTTTTAGATGAGATATGATTGATGATGGATTTAATAATAAAGGAATATGACTACTCGGTTAGTTTCATATAATACATAAACAAGGGTAATTATCATGATCTTTGATTTTAGGACTTAACTTATAAAAAGGTTTTTTTGTCAAAAAATGTTTTCACAAATTAACTTGTTTTAACTTAAGACTTAGATTAGTTAACTTAATCAAATGTGTCACGCAAATAATTAAGTTTCTATTATATCAACTCTATTTTCTTTATCAAATAACGTAAGCGGATTTCTCCAACCAAATGATAAAGACCATAGACAAATCTTTAAAACAATATAGCACACAACGTGACTTTCGACCTATACCGTTATGTGTATACAATCAAAGTTGATTAACAAAGCTGACAAGATAAGACATGATAGGATTTTAATACAAGCTTAAGATTAACAAGATCACAATAACACTAAATACTTATTTATTATATTAGCTTCACCGAGTAGTCATGAGAGATTTAGCCTCTTATGGCTACGATGTTCATAATAACAAGGATAAAGGGAGAATTGGGATACATACGAGATTTGAAAGGGATCACTAGTACCCGATTACAAATATTGAATCTTTATTTAACCCTTATGTAATAATACTTATAAAACCGCCTTCTTGGAGTGGCTTATTGCTTGATTTTGGCCCAACACCAAGGAAAGTAGAAGAGAATACTTGATGTGTGTGTAAGATTGGCGAATGATTGATTTTATGAGGAATAATTAAAATGGCTTGATTTTCATCTCTATTTATAGGCTGGGTGAGAGCAAAAGTGCGGCGCACATTCTAAAATGTGCGGCGTACTTAGCCTAAGTCGGTGGAAATATCATTAATGCTGAAGAGAAATGCGGCACACATTTTGGGAAAACCGGCGCACTTGAGTGTATTAACTGACTTCATTTAATTCGATGGTAAGTTCGACGCACACATAAGATTGTGCGGAGCACATTCTTGTGATTTTGGATTTTATCATTTCTTTTCTTCCACCTTGTCTTCCGAAGAGCATAAACACTTGCATCATGATCATTTTGAGCACGGGATGTCTTCAAGTGAACCTACACATATTTCATGCTATTAAGTACCAAAAGTTCACGAGAAATGATGAAATATATACAAGGAACGCCGCTAAAAACATTTATAATTTAGGAGTTATCAAATCCCTCCACACTTAGTTATCGCTTGCCCTCAAGGAATCAAAGCGAGAAAACAAGATCATTTATGGTTGACGTGGAGAAATCATTTTTGTAAACTTTACTAGTTTTATAACTTTTTAGGCATAGAAATATAACTAAGCACCTCATATAGGAAATCTCTTTATTTTTAGATTCACTCAAGCCACTCAAATAGGGTTTATATTTGTGAAGTCACTCAATTTGCACAGATATAATCTAGACAACTACCATAGGCTTGTACAAGACACATAAACATGCTTGTTGTGGCGCGAGCACCTAGACAAGATCTCAAAGAGGCAAAACGTGATAATGATGTGGGTATTTTAGCACTAATTTCATGTGCTAAGCCAGAGCCTTATAACAATTTTTATAACTTTGAACCTTCTTTCTTTTTTTCTTTTTTTAATAATGATAACTTAAGGCTGGCACAAAGCTGAGATATTAAGCACATATATCTTGAGATACTTGGGGTATTTTAGCACTAAAAGTGAGTGCTGCAGATAATGGGATACTTGGGGGATTTATTTTACCTCTTATCATATGATATTGCCTATAAATTAACTTCACTACGGTCTAGTAAATGATGATCAATCACAAGTTCTGAAGCTACTAAATTATCGGCACTCTCATATAATGTGCAAAAGATATGCATCAAAGGCTATAATTTACCTCACAGTTTAGTGGACTGAATTGTGCTAGTTATGATGTCAATCCGATTAGGATTTTCCTTACTAAGTGTATACATTTTTTAATTTTTGGAAGAAAATCATATATTTATTTTAATTTTTAAGGTATCAGTTGAAATGTGGCTAGATTGCAGGGCAAACATGGAGAGAAATGATATATTTTAATTCTTCCTATTTGGCTCTCCTCCACACTTAAGTTGAACACTGCCCTTAATGTAAGAACTGATAAAAATATAAAAATAGAAAAAATTAAGGGAAAACGGTACTTCCCGGGGCATAATATGGTATATCTGCGAGCTTTGACTTGAGCAAATGCCATAATTTTCCAATTTATGATATATTACCTACAAAAGTAAATAAACAAAACAAAAAAAAAGAAAAATATTTTTGGAGGTTTTTTTTAGAATAGAGAAGAGAGGAGGATGTACTCCTTCACACTTGAGTTAAAGCACATGTTGCCTCTCGATAAGCGCTTAATTTTTAAGACAGTCATTAGCTAGACTTGTACTTTAGAGGTTTAGTCTTTATGATAGAAGGGAGTGATTTCTTCCATTCAGTCATTTTCTTCTTCGTGGTATAATTTGAGTTGATGGCCGTTAACAATGAACGTCTTGCCATCTTTTCCATAAAGTTCAACATATCCAGATGGATATTGACGTTTCACCACATATGGTCCAAGCCATCGAGATCTGAGTTTTGGCTGTTTGAATTTGTACTTAGAGTGGAATAACAACACTTTGTTTTCGTTTTTGAACTCTTTTCTCATTTTGAGTTTTCTGTCATGCCAGACTTTGGTTCTTGCCTTGTATAGACGAGAGTTTTCCTATGCTTGATGTCGGAGTTCGTCTAACTCATGTAACTAGAACATTATTTTCTCACCAGCAGCGATGAGATCTGGATTACAGTTTTTCAGTGCCCAGTATGCACGGTGTTTGATTTCGAATGGTAACTGGTAGTTTTTACCGTACAAGAGTTTGTAAGGGGTAGTTTTGACTGGTGTTTTATATGCGGTTCTGAAAGCTCACAGAGCATCGTCTAGTTTTCTTTGCCAAATAATTGGATTGTCTTTAACTATTTTTTCAAGGATTCTTTTGAGGGCTCTGTTAGTATTTTTGACTTGTCCGCTTGTTTGAGGATGATATGATGTAGAGAAACGATGGGTAACTCCATATCTTTTCATAGGGTTTTCCATAGTTTTATTGCAGAAATAAGTACCTCGGTCGCTTATGAGGGCTTTGGGCATACTGAAACGGCAGAAGAGTTTTTTCAGGAATGAAATAACAACTCTGGCATCGTTAGGTGGTAAAGCTTGAGCTTCGGCCCATTTAGAAACATAATCGACAGCGACTAAAATGTATTTAAATTTATATGATTTCGGGAATGGTCCCATAAAGTCGATACCCCATATGTCAAAAACTTCGCATACTTGAATGCTGTTTAAGGGCATTTCATCACGTTTGGAGATATTTCTAAGTTTTTTGACATGCTTTGCAAAGGCGAACTAAAGTATAAGCTTCTTTAATGATTGTTGGCCAGTAAGATCCTGAGTCTAAGACTTTTTTAGCTGTGGTGTTTGGTCCATAATGTCCACCAGTAGGTCCGTAGTGACATTGATCAAGACTGGTACGAGTTTCTGGTCCTGAGACACAGTGCCTGATCATACCGTCTGAACATACTTTGAAAAGATAGAGATCTTCCCAAAAATAGTTTTTGAGGTCAGAGAAGAATTTGTTCTTTTGTTGGTATGTCATCCCCTTAGGTATAATATCACCTACCAAATAGTTTGCATAGTTTGCGAACCATGGTATGTCTTTGGTGGTTATTTCCATAAGAGTTTCGCTAGGAAAGTTATCGTCGACATCACTGTCGTCACTTGCCTCATCATTATCCATCCAAGATAAGTGGTCGGCGGCAACATTTTCTGTACCTTTTTGTCTTTTATTTCAATATCAAATTCTTGTAATAGAATAATCCAACGTATAAGAGGTGGCTTAGCATCTTGCTTTTTGAATATGTGTCTTAAAGCTAAGTGATCGGTATAGATAATTGTTTTGGATAATATCAGATAGGGTCGGAATTTATCAAATGCAAATACTACAACCATCAGTTCTTTTTCAGAAACAATTAATTTTTACCGAGCTGCATTATGAGTTTTGCTTGCAAAATAGATGGGGTAAAAGTTTTTACCATCTTTTTGACCTAAGACTGCTCCAACTGCGAATTCAATTGCATCATACATAAGCTCAAATAGAAGGTTCCAATTTGGGCTTACGATCACAGAAGTACATGTGAGCTTTTATTTTAATGACTTGAATGCTTTGTGACATTCATCATTGAATTCGAATAGAGTATCTTTTTCAAGCAACTTAGTTAGAGGACGGGCAATTTTCAAGAAGTCTATTATAAAACGTCGATAGAAACCGGCATGTCCTAGAAAGCTTCTAATGCATTTGACATTAGTAGGGGGTTGAAGCTTAGAGATTACGTTGATTTTGGCTTTGTCAACTTCAAGGCCTGCACCGGACACTTTGTGTCCAAGCACAATTCCTTCTTTAACCATAAAGTGACATTTTTCCAGTTAAGGACAAGATTTGCATCCTTGCAACGTTGAAGCATTTTATCAAGGTTATTTAGACAGTTATTGAAGGAGTTTCCAAAGACGGAGAAATCGTCCATGAATACTTCCTGATAACGCCTAAATTATACATGTTTTTAGCGGCGTTATTTATATATATTTTATCATTTCTTGTGAACTTTCAATACTTAATAGCATAAATTATGTGCAAGTTCACTTGAAGTCATCCCGAGCTCAAAAGAACTAAAGTTCAAGTGTTTTCGATCACTGGAAAGCAAGTTAGAAGAAAAGAAAAAGACTCAAGGCTGAAAAAGACATAAGTACACCGCACCTGCCCTAAGTGTGCCGCACTTCCAAGCGAATTCAAGAATTAAAATCAATTAAATGAAGACGCATTTAATCACCAAGTACGCCGTACAATATTTCTTGTGCGCCGCACTTCTTAATTAAAATTAAATTCCCCTCACATTAACACCCTAAGCGCGCCGCACAATCTTTTGTGTGCGCCGCACTTCGACCTCAAACTTAGCCTATAAACAGAGCCGAATTTCACACACATTTCAATATTTCATACTCACTCACTTCATTCCATTCATCTCACACACAACCAATTCATCATATCTCCAATCCTTCATTCTAAAAACACCATAAACCTTTGAAGATTAAAGATCAAACCACGAAGAACAAAGAAGAATATCATAGACTTATAAGAATAAAAGGTTGTACTTCGATTCTATACTTGTTACGGGGAGAATTTTGATCCATATTCTTATCCGGATATAGTATGTTTCTTGTTTATCAATTAAATATTGTTATGAACTTCATAGCCATGAGAGACTAAATCTCTCATGACTACTCGGTAAAAATAATATAATGAATAAAAGTTTGGTATAATTACGATCTTGTTAATCTTAAGCTTATGTTATAATCCTATCATGTCTAATCTTATCAACTTTGATTATCAATTTTGATTATATGCTCACACCGATATAGGTCGAAAGACCCGTTGTGATTTATATAGTTTTAAAGATTTGTCTATGATCTTTATCGTCTGTGACGAGAAATCCAGTTGCGTTCTTTGATAAACAAGATACATTTGATATAATAGTAACTGGATTACTTGAGTGACACATTTAATCGAGTTAACTAAATATAAGTCTTAAGAAATAAGTTAATTTGTGAATACGTTTTCTAACGAGAAAATACTTTTTATAAATTAAAGCCCTAAGTCTAAGATCGTAACTATCACCATTGCTTATAAGTTATATGAAATTATCCGAGTAGTCATCTTTCTCATTATTGAATTCAGTTCAGTTTATTTCATTTCTGTTAAAGTTTATTTTTTAGCTGATTATTCAACATTACGCAAATCCCTATGGACGACCTAGTTTTACTTAAAAAGAGTGTACTACATATGTGGGTTATACTTTGACCCGTGTGTTTCCATCTAATAACCGGTAATCTCAGTCTTATAAATCCAAAGCTTTCAAAACACATCAAAAGTTTTTGGCGCCGCTGCAGGGGATTTCAAAGTTGTTTTGTAATCAAATGTTTAAAAATAATTTTAACATTCCCTTTTTTCAAATCGCCGTACAGTTTTTTGGAAAATTGACCCAAACAAATTCTCCTTTGGATGCATACACGTGCTTCCAACTATGAACTTGTTGAACCATTACCTGAACCTGAACGTACTCTGAATCGAAGACTTCATCGACGAAACAGAAGAGTTCTATTCGAACAAAGAAACAATCCTCCTCAACACCTGAGAATTGTCTATTATCCAATTTTCGACATCAATTAATTTCGTCACTTCTTTGATATTCTTTGAAATCTCAATCCCATGGATGATGAACCCATGTGGGTTACCGACCGTGTTGTCACTTCGACTCCCGGTTCCGCAATCACCATTCCTGAAACTGTAAACGAATTTGCTATTAAAGGTAACCACCTGACTCTCATCAAAGGAAACCAATTCGATGGTAGAACCAAAACCGATCCTCACAAACACATTCACGAATTCCTCAAAATATGTGATATGTTTAAATACAGAGACACCAAAAATGAAGTTGTCCGCCTATTGATGCTTCCCTTATCACTTACTGAAGAAGCAAAAACCTGGCTGGACGAACTAAACAAAGGAACTATCGAAACGTGGGATGAACTTTGAACCGCTTTCATTTACCGATTCTTTCCCCCAGATCTTTTTGATCGACTCCTCAGAGAAATCCAAGCCTTTTCTCAACATGAAAACGAATCTCTAACCGATGCTTGGCTTCGTATAAAAGAAATATGTCAGAAAGGCCATGGTCACAATTTGTCCTAAGAGCAACATATCAAACATCTTTTCACCATCGGTCTCAACAACAAAATACCTAAGAAGTTCTATAATGTTACGCATCTGGTGGTATTTTCTCTATAAAAACACCCAAATCAAGCTTATCAACTTCTCGAAGACAAAGGGGCTGTTTGACAAAATAGTATGATTTATCGCTGAGTGAATAGTAACGCTGAATGAATCAAAGGCTGAATTAAACCATGATTCTGATGTAAATTGATTGTTAGTTATACCATCCTTAAATAAGAAAAAATACATTAAGATTTAAGATTACTAACTTGTTCACTATTAAATGTTATTTGTATTAACCTATCTTATCATATACACACATAATTTTATGTATATATTATATTTATATATATACACATATTGTCTATATATACACATTATGTATATATATACACATATGTATTATAATACATATATTATACACACTCATATATCCTATATATACATATATACATATTATATATATACACATATATCTATACAACGCACACAACTCACACACACACACATATATATATATATTATATATATATATATATATATTTTCAACACATATATATTTTATATACACACATATTATATATACACACACACACACACACTACACACATATAATATATATATATATATATATATATATATATATTATATATATATTATATATATATATATTGTAGTAATATCAATTATAAAATTATATGATAAAAAAAACACTTCAACAGACCAATGAAAATAACCATCTAATTGCATAAAAATATTTAGGATATGTAAATTAGTTTGGAGACAAATAAAATAAAACATTTGTATAAGCTAAAGATTATAATTAGTGTTACATAGAATCACAATAAAAAATCAATATATAATAAAAAGGGAGAAAGCATATCCTCTCACGTGTACTATGACAAGTACAAAAGCCTCTAAATGCCAGGGCTACCAATCCTTTCATGTCTCATTAAGTAATGAATTGTTTTGCTGAGCGTCACCTTTTTCTCTACCAAACAAGATTGGCTCTGACCGACTAGGAATTAGACACTGAGTCATTTCATTCAGCTACTATCAAACACCCCAAAAGTCTTACTCAAGCTCGACTGGGCTAAAAACCAAAAAACAAAATCCTTTCTTAAGAAAACCGTTTCTTTCACCGCTGAAGGTAGCAGTAATTCTGACACTGACAAAGTTATGGCCCGAATAGATGCCATGACCATAAAAATGGATGCTAAGTATAAAGATTTTTAATCTCGTTCAAAACAATTAAATATTGACGATGATGACATACCCATGTCACGAGAAGAAAAAGCTAAATTCATGCAAACCTTCCGTCATACTCATTTTTAAAATGATTACCGCGACCGTGATTCAAACCGCGATAACTGGCATTCAAGCGAAAGAAATGATTACAACCGAGAAAACTATCAATCTCACTCTGATGATAAACCCGATCTTCAAAAACAACTAAGCGATTTCATCAAAGCTCAACACTCAACCAACTCTTTTGTCAAAGATACGTTTATGGATCTCAAATACAAACTCGAAACAACAACCAAAAACCATCAAGCGTCATCTCGAAGCTAAATTCGACAGACTTGATGACAAGCAATCTACTCGACCTTCTGGATCTATTCCTAGTAACACTCAACCTAACCCAAAAGGTAGTTCATCAAAACCTTACCAACCACCGCAAGATCAAAACGAACATGTAAATGTCGTATTTACACAAAGTGGTAAATCCTATGACCCACCAGATAACCCAAACGATCAACAAAATAATTCTGAAACTCCTATCAACTTCGATAGCAATGATGAAGATCAAGAACCTACACCCCAACCTAAACCTAAAATCTCAAAACCAGTCAAAGAAACACCGACACCCAAACCATATAAACCAAAAATCCTATATCCTCAATGCCTCAGAAAAGAAAAAATGGAAGCTCAATATGGAAAATTCCTCGACATGATCCGTGCCGTCCGAATCAACGCGCCTCTTGTTGATGTTTTAGCCGGAATGCCCAATTATGGAAAATTTCTTAAAGAACTCGTAAATAACAAACACAAAATCGAACAAATCTCAGCCGCTTTCTGGAGCGATGAAAGTTCCGCCATACTTCAAGACAAAGTTCCACCAAAACTTAGAGACCCTGGAAGTTTCCTTATTCCATGCAACTTCAACAAATCTTTCTCATGTAATGCTTTGGCCGACCTTGGTGCTAGCATTAATCTCATGCCGTATTCCTTATACGTGAAATTATCTCTCAAAACTCTCAAACCTACTAAAATAAGTGTAAGATTACTCGATTTATCATTCCAATATCCTATTGGAATAGCTGAAAATATGCTTGTTGAAGTTGGTAAATTCACCTTCCCTGCCGATTTTGTTATTTTTGAAATGGAAGAAGATAGCAAAGTTCCCTAAATTTTAGGAAGACCTTTTCTTTACACTGCTGATGCAGTAATTCGAGTCAAACAGAAACAACTCAACCTCAGAGTTAGAACTGAACGAATGATCTTTCACATCGATTCTGCTATGAAACATTCCTATTCAAATGACGATACATGTTTCAGTATCGACGTCATCGACGAAATTTTAGAAGAAGATTTTGATGCTCTTCTAGACGAAGGTAGTAAAATCCTCCATTCCATCGAAGGAACCATCCTTGTAGAAAAACTCTTTTCTGAATTCTATAAATTCATGGCAATGACTGCCGATGAAAATTCTAAATCTGAATCTGATACCGAAGAACCACCATTCGAAAAAATCACTTTTAACACCGATTACAAGATCAAAACATCTCTTGAAGAACCTCCTATGGATCTTGAACTTAAACCTCTTCCTGATAACTTAGAATATGTATTCTTGAAAAACCCTCTTTTCTTCCTGTTATCATATCATCTCAGCTTTATGAAGAAAACAAAAACAAACTAGTATCTGTTCTTAAAAGACACAAGCAAGCCTTTGCTTGGAAAACAACAGACATTCCTGGAATCTGTCCATCTTTTTGTAAACATAAAATTCAACTCCTAGAAGACAAAAAACCAGTTGTTCAAAAACAAAGAAGATTAAACCCAAACATGCAAGAAGTTGTAAAAAAAGAAATAGTTAAACTACTCAATATAGGTATCATTTATCCAATCACTAATAGCCCTTGGGTAAGCCTCATTCATTATGTACCAAAGAAAGGAGGTATTACAGTTGTTACTAACGAAAGAAATGAACTTGTCCCAACAAGAACTGTTACAGGTTGAAGAGTATGTATCAATTATCAAAAACTCAATGAAGCAACCACAAATGATCATTTCCCTTTGCCGTTTATGGACCAAATGTTAGAAAGACTAGCAGGAAATAAATACTTCTGTTTCCTTAATGGTTTTTCGGGATATTTTCAAATACCAATCGATCCTATTTTTCGAGATATTTTCAAAGCTTGTTAAGAAGCTTTGAAAGAGAAGAACCTGTTTTTATACACAAGATCTTTTTAAAAAAAGATATGGATCAAGATTCTGCACACATGGTGGCCGGATCCAAAGTTCCTTTGCTCAAACCTGGTGAGTATGAGATCTGGAGGATGAGGATTGATCAATATATCCAGATGATAGACTATGCACTGTGGGAAGTCATAGAGAATGGTGCAACCTTGCCAAAAACAACAATTGTGGAAGGTGTTGTGACAGTGAAGCCTATTACAACTGCTGAAGAAAAGGCTCAAAGAAGATTAGAGTTGAAAGCTAGAAGTACTTTAATGATGGGCATTCCTAATGAACATTAGTTAAAGTTTATAAAGGATGCTAAGAAACTGCTGGAAGCTGTTGAAAAGAGATTTGGTGGGAATGTAGCTACAAGAAAGACTCAAAGGAATCTCTTAAAGCAGCAATATGAAAACTTCACTGCTCCAAGCTTAGAGATGCTTGATCAAACTTTTGATAGGCTTCAAAAGCTTGTGAGTCAGTTGGAGCTTTTAGATGAAAAGCTTTCACAAGAAGATGTTAATCAAAAGTTATTAAGAAGTTTGTCACCTGAGTGGAACACACATGCTGTTGTGTGGAGGAATAAAGCTGATTTGGATACAATGAGCATGGATGATCTCTACAACAACCTCAAGGTGTATGAACCAAAAGTTAAAGGGATGTCTAGCTCAAGTTCAAGCACACAGAACATGGCTTTTGTGTCCTCTTTAAATAACAACACTAGCAGCACTAATGAAGCAGTTAATACTGCTCATGGAGTTTCTACTGCTAGCACTCAAGTTAATGCTGCTAACTTTACAAATATTGATAACTTGAGTGATGTTGTTATTTGTGCATTCTTTGCTAGTCAACCAAATAGTCCTCAACTTGTACATGAGGACTTGCAACAAATCCATCCAGATGACATGGAAGAGATGGATTTGAGATGGCAAATGGCCATGTTGACTATGAGGGCAAGAAGGTTTTTGAAGAATACAGGAAGGAAGCTTACTGTTAATGGCAATGAGACTATTGGTTTTGATAAGTCCAAAGTGGAGTGCTACAACTGCCACAAGAGGGGACATTTTGCTAGGGAGTGCAGAGCTCCAAGAAATCAAGACAACAAGAACAAGGAAAGCTCAAGAAGGAGTGTGCCTGTGGAAACATCTACTTCCACAGCTTTGGTGTCATGTGATGGTCTTGGTGGATATGACTGGAGTGATCAGGCAGAGGAAGGGCCTAATTATGCACTCATGGCTTTCTCATCTTCAAGTCCTGACTCAGAGGTATCCAATGATTCTATTTGTTCAAAATCTTGTTTGGAAACTGTTGAACTTCTTAAATCTCAAAATGATCAACTATTAAAAGATTTAAAGAAATCTGAGTTAATGGTTCTAGGTTATAAGACAGGTTTAGAGTCAGTGGAAGAAAAACTTAAAGTTTATAAAGCAAATGAGTCTATTTATTTACAAGATATTAAGGGATTAAAATTTGAAATTCATTTAGGAGAAATAGCTATTAGAGAGCTTAAGAAGAAGCTTGAAATAGTTCAAAAAGAAAAAGATGGCATTCAACTTAATGTAGATAAATTTGAACATGCATCTAAAAGTTTAAACAAGCTCATAGAGTGTCAGATAGTTGACAATTGCAAGAAAGGTTTAGGTAGAAAATTATATGTATTTCCCCGTTTTCCCTACACAGGAAATTTCATGCCTCCAACACCTGACTTGTCTTTTACTGGTTTAGATGAGTTTGTTAATGAGCCTGTAGTTGAGAACTGTAAAGCTATGTCTAGTGAAGAAGAGCCTAAGGTAGTTAGGAAGAATGATGATGCCCTAATTATTGAAGAATGGGTGTCAGATGATGAGGAAGAGGATGTGTCTCAGCCTAAAATTGAAAAGAAAATAGTTAGGCCTAGTATTGTTAAGAAAGAGTTTGTCAAATCTAAACAACAAGAAAAAACTGCTAGGAAAACTGTTAAACAAGTTGAGCAACATAGGCAAAACACTCACAGTCTAGAGGAATCAAAGAAATTAGAACAATAAATATGGATGATGTCTCTCAAAAAACTAGGGAAGCAATTTTTAGATGTTGATTAAGGCATGTATGTGTGTGAAGAAATCTTTGATCATTTGCAAGCAGTTGACTTGCATTACCATCAAAAATAGTTCAAAATCAAAGGATGGGTAAAAACCTGTTTAGAACAATTCTCAAAGGGTAAATCATCAAAACTTTGCTAAAACGACTCTTCCATGTGCTAAAAAGAATTTTATTTCCAAGAGTAGTACTTATGATGTTCTGGGTTTTGTATCTGTTTAATATGCTCGGACATTGGTATATGCTGCTCACTCAAAAACAATAGTGAATGTTGCTAGACCAATGTCATATCTTTCTAAAACAGCACATTCAACTATTAAGAGGCCCATTCATAAGAACACAACATTTAAAAACAGTAATATTAAATCAAAAGGTTAATATGTTATAGGGTAAAAATTTTACACTGCCTAGGTCCAAAGCAGTAGTTAATGATGTTTAAGGGAAATAATTTTATTGCTGTTAAGGCATCAGCTTGTGATTGTTGGGTTTGAAAACCAATAGCTATAGTTTCTTGACCTTAGTTTTTCTAAACACAATCATGTGCATCAATCACCCGTAAAAAGTTTGATTATATTGATGTACAAGCATATCCAAGTCAGTGAGGGCTTCGGGTCCCTAAAAGAAACTGATTTCCGAGTCTAATGTGTGTCTAAGGCCTACAATACTACATATGGATTTACAGACAAGAGAAATGATAGTGGATGATCATGGCACATGATAGGGAACATGTTCTATCTTATAGACTATGTAGAGATTGATGGAAGATATGTTGCTTTTGGAGGAACCCCAAAGGAGGGAAAATCACAGGAAAAGGTACCATTAAAACTGGTAATCTAGATTTGAAAATGGTTTTTTTGTGAGAGAGTTAAAGTTGCTTCTATTTAATGTCTCATAAAATGTGTGATAAAGAGATAGTGTGCTTTTTAATGACACTGATTGTATTTTTTATCTCTAAATCTTTAATGTTAATTGAGTGGGGGAAAGTCTAGTTTTACTTAGAGTTCCTAGAAAGGACAATATGTTTAGTATTGATTTAAAGTACATTGTTCTAATAGAGTTTAACTTGCTTTTTACTAAAGACCACATCTGATGAATCTATTACTTGGCATAAAAGGCTAGGTCACTTAAATTTTAAAACAGGAAATTAAATTGGTTAAAGGTAATCTTGTAGAGGTTTCATTCTATATTTTTTGACAAATGATCAACATAGGTTGTCTTGTCAATAAGGAAAGCAACTAGAGCCTCTTGTATGTCCAAAAACGGAGAACTTAATCGTCTTCATTTACATTGGGTTGATATGGACTTATTTGGTCCAAACATTTATAAAAGCCTATGAAGAAAATGTATTGCCTAGTTGTACAGATGATTACGTAGGTTTACTTGGTTTTTATTTTATTTCTAGCTCATAAGGATGAGGATAGTTGGAATTCTGAAGTCCTTTATAAATTGTGGATAGAATAACCCGAGTAGTAGGTTCACAAGGTTAAGGTGATTAGATGTGATAATGGAACTGAGTTTAAAAACAGAGAAATGAATCAGTTTTGTGAGATGAAGGGTATTTTGAGACAATTTAGTGTAGCTAGAACTCCTCAACAAAATGGAGTTGCTGAGAGGAGGAATAGGACACTAATTGAGGCTGCTAGGACTATGCTAGCTGATTCTAAGTTGCCAACTACTTTTTGGGCAGAAGCAGTTAATACTGCTTGCTATGTGCAAAATAGAGTGTTAGTAGTTAAGCCTCATAACAAGACCCCATATGAACTTTTTCATGGTAGAACACCAACTTTAAGTTTTATGAGACCATTTGGGTGTCCTGTTACTATTCTTAATACCATAGATCACTTAGGAAAATTTGATGGTAAGGCTGATGAAGGTTTCTTTGTTGGATACTCTTTGAATAGTAAAGCCTTTAGAGTATTCAATAGTAGAACAAGGATAGTGGAAGAAAACTTGCATATTAGGTTTAGTGAGAGTACACCTAATGTTGTAGGTAGTGGACCAGATTGGCTATTTGATATTGATGCACTAACAAGAACAATGAATTATGAGCCAATTGTTGCAGGTACACAGTCTAATAGTTTTGCAGGTACAAAAGCAAGTGATAATGCAGGTCAAGCTAAAAAGGAGACAGAACCTGTCAAAAATTACATTATGCTACCATTATGGACTGCTAATCCACCATTTTCCTAAGATCCAAAGAATTCTCATGGTGATGGATCCAAACCTTCAAGTGATGATGGAAAGAAGGTTGATAAAGATCTATGAAAAGATAGTGAATGTAATGATCAAGAAAAGGAAGATAATGTTAACAACACTAACACTGTTAATGCTGCTGGCACAAATGAGGTTAATGTTGTTGGTGGAAAAACAAGCATTAAACTTCCATTTGATACAAATATACCTGCTTTGGAAGATTATAGCATATTTGACTTCTCAAGTAATGACAAAGATGATGGTGCAGAGGCTGACATGAACAATTTGGATACAACCATCCAAGTCAGTCCTATTCCAACTACACGAATTCATAAAAATCATCCTCTTGATCAAGTCATTGGAGATTTGCAATCAACTACACAAACAAGAAAGATGTTAAAGAATTTGAAGGAACATGGGTTTGTTAGTACTATTCAACAAAGAAAAAACCATAAAGACCTTTAAAACTGCATGTTTGCTTGCTTTTTATCACAGGAAGAACCCAAAAAGGTAATTCATGCATTGAAGGATCTAAGATGGATAAAGGCTATGCAGGAAGAGCTTCTACAATTCAAGTTACAAGAAGTTTGGACTTTAGTGGATTTAGCAAATAAAAAAGGGCTATAGGCACTAAGTGGGTTTTCAAGAATAAAAAGGATGAAAGGGGAATTGTGATAAGAAATAAAGCAAGATTGGTTGCTCAAGGATACATACAAGAAGAAGGGATTGACTATGATGAAGCATTTGCCCCTGTTGTAAGAATTGAAGCAATTAGGCTATTTTTAGCTTATGCTTCATTTAAAGATTTTGTGGTGTGTCAAATGGATGTAAAAAGTGCTTTTCTCTATGGGAAGATTGAAGAAGAGGTATATGTATGTCAACCACTAGGATTTGAAGATTTGGACTTTCTTGATAGAGTATACAAGGTTAAAAAATCACTGTATGGACTACATCAAGCTCCTAGAGCTTGGTATGAAACCTTGTCAACATATCTGTTAGACAATTGGTTTCAAAGAGGGAAAATTAACAAGACCTTATTCATCAAAAGGCACAAAGGTGATATTTTGCTGGTCTAAGTTTATGTGGATGATATCATCTTTGGTTCAACAAAGAAGGAGCTATGCTTTGCATTTGAGAAGTTGATGCATGAGAAATTTCAGATGAGTTCTATGGGAGAACTTACATTCTTCTTGGGATTACAAGTGAAGCAGAAGAAGGATGGCATATTTATTAGTCAAGATAAATATGTTGAAGAAATTTTAAAGAAATTTGGGTTTACAGAAGTCAAGACTGCAAGCACACCAATGGAAACTCAAAAGCCTCTACTCAAGGATGAAGATGGTGAAGAAGTGGATGTTCATATGTATAGGTTAATGATTGGTTCATTGATGTATCTTACATCTTCAAGACCTGACATCATGTTTGCAGTGTGTGCCTGTGCTAGATACCAAGTCAATCCAAAAGTTTCACATCTTCATGCTGTGAAAAGGATTTTTAGGTACTTAAAAGGTCAACCAAAATTGGGCCTTTGGTATCCAAAAGATTCTCTTTTTGATTTGGTAGCATACACTGATAGTGATTATGCTAGAGCAAGCTTGGATAGGAAGTCTACAACAGGAGGTTGTCAATTCCTTGGATGTAGATTAATATCATGGCAGTGCAAGAAACAGACAGTGGTTGCAAATTCCACAACATAAGCTAAGTATGTGGCTGCTTCAAGTTGCTGTGGACAAGTGCTTTGGATTCAGAATCAACTACTTGATTATGGGTACAATTTTATGCATACCAAGATCTTTATTGACAATAACAGTACTATTTGCATAATTAAAAATCATGTTTTTCATTCAAAAACAAAGCATATAGAGATCAGACATCATTTTATTAGAGATTGCAATGAAAAGAAATTGATTCAAATGGTCAAAATCCATACTGACAAGAATGTTGCAGATTTGCTTAAAAAAGCTTTTGATATAAGTATATTTCAATATTTGATTGTTAGTATTGGAATGGTGAATCTTTAAAGTCTTTTATCTCTATATGTTTTTGTAAAGTTTTGTATGAATTGGTACTGTTATTCATGTCATTAAAAGTTTATGTTGTTAAATATAATTAGTATTGCTGGTTATACTTAATACTGCTGAATTACAACTGTTAGTTATACTTAATACTGCTAGGTATAATTAATACTGTGATAATTGTGAAAATTGCTATGGCTTGTGTTTTCTTGGTTTTTGGGCTAACATTTTGCAGGAAAAGCAAAGAAAAGTGTTAAATTGATTATGGAAAAGCTGTTTAGAATGGAATTGAAGTTAATGCTGGTGATTCAAAGTTAATGCTGCTAGGCATAACTTACTACTGCTGGGTCGAACCAAACACCCCTATACGGCTTTTCCTGCTAAACCAAACACACCCTTGTGTATTTCTGCTATCCCAAACGCACCCTTATTGCGTTAATCCCTAAAACCAAACACCCCTTTTTGTGATAATTCCAACCAGACGCAAACCCAAACCCACACACCCTAATCTGATTATGAACCACACAGACCCTAATCTGAGTAAAACCAAAGGGACCCTAATTTGCTATAAACCAATTGGACCCTGCTGTGGTGAAACCCTGAGCCAAACACACCCCTACCAGCGCAAAACCCAACCAAACAGCCCCTTCCCCCGCGGATGTCCACGGAGCCTACAACTCCCGCACCGCCCCGGCAGTTTTGACAGCCAACTCAAACAAAACAAAACACGCCCCGGCTGTGAACCACTAACAACCGACACGAACCACCCCTTTTTGTTAAACCCTACAAAACAAACAACCCCTTTGGGTTATTTCAAATCCAAACGCAACCAATCCCGACATTTCTTTGTCCCCTCCCCGCTACCTCGTGCAGCCAACCTCGGCTGTTTTCCCCGCTGTCCAAACGCACCCCTCGGTGTCGTTACCCGAAACAAACAACCATTGGATTCTTATTAATAACACAAAACCTAACTACCAACGCATCCTACCCCCCCTCGCCCGCGGTTGACCCGTCGAAACAAACACCCCCTTTGGGTGGTGGCTGCAACCGAAACAAACACCCTTGCGGGTGTTGCCTCTGCCAAACGCACCCCCAATTGGGTGGCTGACCATGAAAACCAAACGCAACCTGCGGTGCCGTATTACAACGAAACCAAACGCACCTTTTTGTTGTTTTACAACCCAAAACGCACCCTTGTTGGTGGTTATAAAACCACGCGCACCCTTGGGAGGTGGCGGTTGTGGTGGTGGTTTCGGTGGAGATGGAGTGACGGGGTGATGATGGTGATGATACGATGATGATGGTGATGATGGTGTAAGTGTGGAGGTGGTGTCACAGTGGGGAGTGGGGAGGCAGCGGCGGTCGAGTGGTGGTGGTGACGGCGCGTGGAAGTGCGTGACCTAGGGGATCGGATAATTCATGTCACGAGGAGCATTCTTGAACTCGCCGGAAAAATCCCGCCGGAAAAGTTTTCCGGCGGCGGCGTGGTGACGGTGGCCGGATTCCGGCGGCGGCGCCGGTGGCCGGATGTTGTGAGGGGAGAGAGAAGTGTGTGTTGATGTATATGAAAAATGAAATGAAGTGTGAGGTTTTATATATATATATTAATAAATGTGACAAGTTATAATTGTGTAGGGTTTAAATTGTAAATATTTAACGTAGTTTTTATAACTTTCGGTTCGGGACTCGTTTGAGCGACTTAACGGATGATTCAATTCACGAAACTTGCGCCATTGTTTTCCGAATCATTTTTCTGATAAAAATGAGTATTTACTTGATAATGTTTCATAAATATTTTATAACATTTAATAAAATATCTGTTATTTATTTTGTGAACCGGTTTCGTCTTGTCCGAAATAAAATTTGGATTTCAACTCGAGTATTCGCGTTATCCGCAACGCTTTTAATTAAAATGATGACTAATTTATTTAATATTTTTATTAAATAAATATTGATAATTAAAAACAAATTTAATTGTTTTTGTGTGTCCGCGCTGTATATTGTTGAAGAAATGTTGCGGGTGGCTTGCTTTAGCCCTTTTCGGCTCGTTTCCAGGTCTCGGGTAAAATGAAAAGTTGTCAGGAATGCGTTTCACATCGAATTGGCTTTTGTGTCGAGCAGTGAAAACGTGGATTTAGATGGTTGTTCTTGTATGTCAAGCAGGAACTAAAAGTAAAAGGGGTTATCTCGTTTTCTTAAGAATCACGAAAATTCTCGTTTGGTACTTAAATGCATGTCAAGATAGAAAGGAGACAGACATGTCAAAAAGATTACATTTTAATACCATTATGGACTACCTGATCTACCTATTCCTAAGATCTAAAGAGTTTACATGATGAGGGATCTAAACCTTCAAGTGATGGATGGAAAGAAGATTGATGGTGATCAAGGAAAAGATAGTGAATGTATTGATCAAGAGAAGGAATGATAAGGTTAACATCACTTACAATTTTAATGCTCTAGCATAAATGAGTTAATGATGTTGGTGGATAAAAACAAGCATTGAACTTCCATTTTCATATAAATATGCTGCTTTGGAAGATTATAGCATTTTTGACTTCTCAAGAACATGATGAAGATGATGTTGCAAGGGTGAAATGATCTAATTTGATACAACAATCATATCAATCCTATCCAACATACAAGGAAAATTCAATAAAGTTATTCATTCCTCTTATGATCAGGTGATTGGAGATTTGCAATCCACGCTACAACTCAAACAAGAAATATGTCAAGAATTTGAAGGAACATGGGTTTGTTAGTTTACTATTCAACAAAGACAATACTTAAAGTCCTTACATACATGCTTGTTTGCTTGCTTGTTATCTAATGAAGAAACCTAAAAAGGTAATTCAATGCATTGAAGATCAAGCTGGATAAAGGCTATGTAGAAGAGCTTTACCAATTCAAGTTAAAGAAGTTTTAGACTTTTGTAGATTTCACCAGAATGGAAAAAGGGCTATAGGCTCTAAATGGGTTTTCAGGAATAAAGGCTGAAAGGGGATTGAGTAAGAAATAAAACATGATTGGTTGCTCAAGGGTACATTCAGAAGAAGGGAATGAATATGATAAGTGTATTTGACCCTGTTGCAAGAATTAAAGCAATTAGGTTATTTTTAGCTTATGTTTCATTTAATGTTTTATGGTGTATCAAATAGATGTATAAAGTGCTCTTTCTCTATGGAAGATTGAAGAAGAGGTGTTTGTCTGTCAAACCATGAGGATTTGAAGATCCAGACTATTTCTGATCCGAGTATACAAGGTCTGAAAAAGCATGTATGAGACTTAATCAAGCTCCCAAAGCTTGGAATGAAACCTTGTCAACATATTTGTTGGACAATGGGTTTCAAAGAGGGAAAATTGACAAGACCTTATTCATCAAAAGGTACAAAGGTGATTTTTACTGGTCCAAGTTTATGTGGATGATAACATCTTTGGTTCAACAAAGAAGGAGCTATGCTTTACATTGAGAATTTGATGCATCAGAAAATTTTAGATGAGTCTCTATAGGAGAACTTACATTCTTTTTCTTGGGATTGACAAGTAAAGGAGAAGAAGGATGGCATATTTTTTTGTTAAGATAATTTGTTGAGGAAATTTCATAGAATTTGGTTTACAGAAGCAAGACTGCAAGCTCATCAATGGGAAACTCAAAATGCCTTGCTCAAGGATGAAGATGGTGAAGAAGTGGATGGTTCATTTGTATAGGGCACTGATTAGGTTCATTTGATGTACTTCTTACATCTTCAAGACCTGACATCATGTTTGTAGTGTGTGCTTGTGCTAGATACCAAGTCAATCTAAAGGTTTCACATCTTTATGTGTGAAAAGGATTTTTAGGTACTTAAAAGGTCAACCAAAATTGGGCCTTTGGTATCCAAAAGATTTCCTTTTTATTGGGTAGCTTACATGATAGTGTTTTTGCTGGAGCAGTTTGGATAGGAAATCTAAACAGGTGGTTGGCATTTTCTTTAGATTAGATTAAATATCATAGCTGTGCCAAGAAACAGACAGTGGTTTGGCAATATTCCATAACAGAAGCTCGAGTAGTGGATGCTTCATGTTGCCGTGGATAAGTGCTTTGGATTCTGAAATCAACTATTGATTATGGGTACAATTTTATGCATACCAAGATCTTTATGACAATATAAAATACTATTTGATAATTTAAAAATCCTATTTTTCATTAAAAAACCAATGCATTATAGCAAAGATCATAAATCATTTTTATTTGAGATTGCAATAAAAAGAAATTGATTCAATGGTCAAAATCCATACTGACAAGAATATTGTAGATTTTCTGACAAAAGCTTTTGATGTGAGTAGATTTCAATATTTTATTGTTAGTATTGGAATGATGAATCTTTAAAGTCTTTTATCTCTTTATGTTTTTGTAAAGTTTTGTATGAATTAGTACTGGTATTCATGTCATTAAAAGTTTCTACTATTAAGTATAATTGATACTGCGGGTTATACTTAATACTGTTGAGTTTCTACTGTTATTTATACTTAATACTGCTAGATATAATTAATATTGTGATAATTGTAAAAATTGCTATGGTTTGTGTTTTCTTGGTTTTTGGACTAACATTTTGCAGGAAAAGCAAAGAAAAGTCTTAAATTGATGATGGAAAAGCTGTTTAGAATGAATTGGAGTTAATGTTGGTGATTCAAAAGTTGATGTTGTAGGCGATAACTTACTATAATGGGTTACTTCTACTGGGTGAAAGTTAATGCTTGTTGAGGGTATTTTCATAAATACTTTGATTAAGGGTTTCAATCGATCCTTTAATCAATTTTACTCTTTCAAATACTCTCTAACTACAAACCCTAACTCAATTTTATCATCCATTATCAAAACCCAACACAAATGGCGAATCTAAAGTTTGCGGATACTCATAACATGGTCGCATTTTTGTCTAAACCCGAAGAGAGTGATGGGTTTGAACAAATTGTGGATTTTTTGAATGCACACCCTATAAAGTATGCACTAACCGTTAATCCCACAATATATATTTCTTGTATCGAACAGTTCTGGTCTACTGTCAAGGCCAAAACTATCAATGGGGAAGTACAGTTGCATGCCCTAGTAGATGGCAAGAAGATAATCATCACTGAATCAACTGTTAGAAGAGATCTTCAACTAGAAGATGCAGAAGGTGTTGATTGTCTACCAAATTCTACCATCTTTGAACAACTTACACTGATGGGGTATGAGAAAATTTCACAAAAGCTAACTTTCTATAAGCCATTCTTTTCCCCACAATGGAAATTTCTGATTCATACTATTCTACAATGTCTAAGTTCAAAGACTACTGCATGGAATGAGTTTAGTAGTACTATGGCATCTGCAATTATCTGTTTAGCTATAAATCAGAAGTTTAACTTTTCAAAATACATTTTTGAAAGTATGATTAGAAACTTGGATAATTTTTTTGGCAAATTTTTGATGTATCCAAGGTTTGTACAAGTGTTTTTGGATCAACAACTTGATGGGCTACCAAATCATAAGAGAATTTACATTACACCCTCTCACACTAAAAAGATATTTAGAAATATGAGAAGGGTATGCAAAGGTTTTTCTGGTAGAGTAACACCTTTATTTCCAACAATGGTGGTACAAAACCAATCAAAATTGGGTGAAGGTTCAGCAAATCTAACTAATCCCCATCACACACCCACCATTATTCAATCATCAACTCAACCTCAAAAGACACAAAAACCTAGGAAGCCTAAAAGAAAGGACACTCAAGTACCTCAGCCTAGTGGTCCTACTAAAAGTGTTGCAGATGAGGCTGTCCATAAGGAGTTGGGTGACAGTTTGGTGAGGGCTGTCACTATTGCTTCTAGCTTAGAAGCAAAGCAGGGCAGTGGTAACATAACTAAGACCCGATCCAAGGCAACACCTAATGAATCTAGTTCCCTAGAAACTACTTCAGGTGGTGGTCCCAGGTGCCAAGAAACCATAAGGGATACTACTGCTCGAACTAGGTTTGAGAGTGTATCTAAACATTCCAATGATTCACTGCTCGCAAGAGGTAACACACTTCGAAGTGATAAGGATAGACTTAAACTTAATGAATTGATGAAACTATGTACCAATTTACAAAACAGGGTTCTTGATTTAGAGAAGATAAAGACCTCTCAATATAATGAAATTGCTAGTTTGAAGAGGAGGTCAAGAAGCTTGAAAAGAAAAATATGTCAAGAACTCATAAGCTGAAGAGATTATACGAAGTTGGTTTGACAGCTAGGGTAGAATCCTTTGCAGATGAAGAAAGTTTGGGTGAGGATGCATCCAAACAGGGGAGGATTAATGCTATTGATGTAGATGAAAAATTACCCTAGTTAGTGTTCAAGATGATGCTGACAAAGAAATGTCTGATGTGGATGCTTTAAATGGTGAGGAGGTGTTTGTTGCAGGGCAAAATGAAAACGTTGTTGAAGAAGTAGTTGATGCTGCTCAAGTTAGTACTGCTGCAACAACTGTTACAATAACAACTGAAGAAATTACTTTGGCTCAAGCAATTAAACCATTAAAAACTTCAAAACCCAAGGTGAAAGGGATTGTTTTTCAAGAGCCATGTAAATCTACAACAACAACAACAATTTCTTCACAACAATCACAAGACAAGGGTAAAGAAATAATAATAGAAGAACCTATGAAGCCTATGAAGAAGAAAGATCAAATTAGTTTTGATGAAGAAGTTTCTTTAAAGTTACAAGCTAAATTTGATGAAGAAGAAAGACTTGCAAGAGAGAAAGCTGAAAAAGAAAAAGAATCCAATATTGCCTTGATTGAAACATAGGATGATATATAGGCAAAGATTGATGTTGATTATCAATTGGCTAAAAGATTGCAAGCACAAAAACAAGAAGAGTTGTCTATTGAAGAAAAGGCTACATTATTTCAACAACTCTTAGAGAAAAGAAGAAAGCATTTTGCAGCTAAAAGAGTAGAAAAGAAAAGAAACAAATCACCAACAAAAGCTCAACAAAAAAAGATAATGTGTACTTACCTAAAGAACATGGAAGGATACAAGCTCAATGATTTGAAGTTGAAAGATTCTGATTCTATCCAAGAGACGTTTGACAGAGCTTTCAAAAGGGTAAATACATTTTAAGACTTTAGAACAGAATTGGTGGAGGGCAAAGAAAAGAGAGCAAGAGCAGAGCTGGTACAAGAGAGTACAAAGAAGCAAAAGGTAGAAGATGTTAAAGAAACAACAGAGTTTAAAAAGTTAATGGCAATCATTCCAGATAAAGAAGTAGCAATTGATGTTATACCTTTGGCTGTTAAGTCTCCAAGTATTATTGACTGGAAGATTCATAAAGAAGGAAGAAAAATCTATTATCAAATAATAAGAGTTGATGGAAAGTCTCAAATGTACATGATATTTAGTCACATACTTAAAAGTTTTGACAGGGAAGATTTGGAAACTTTATACAAGTTGGTAAAAGCTAAATATGAGTCAACAAGACTAGTGGAAGACTTGGATTTGTTATTATGGGGTGATTTAAAGACTATGTTTGAACCACATATAGAAGATAAAGTATGGAGGAATCAACAAGACTATAAAGTGTTGAGTTGGAAGCT
>BQNB010005304.1:0-37225 GCA_026074375.1 Tanacetum coccineum | reverse complement strand
TTAGAAGTATTTAAGCTTTTTAATTAAACATATATTCAAAAATAATAAAAATTTTGAAGCATCATACCTAATAAGGAAATATATTCTTTTTTTTGAAATGCAAAAGTCCCCACTTTTCGTTTTCTTTTACTAAGTAAAAAATTCAATGCTTTTTCTTATTTGTTAGAAAAGTTTGTATATTAAATACATCTTAACCTATGTCCGTAAATAAAACACACAAACAATAGTACATAGCCCGACGTTACATTTTGGTTGGTTTTTATTTTGTACGATTCTTCCATGTGGTTAAGCAGCTCATGTCTCCTGCTTAAAATCAATTTCATAACGATCATGGTTGTCACTACAAGGTAATCTATTCTTTTTATCCCTTTCATTTTTATATGATTCTCAACCCTATGTCTTTTATGTATGATATCTTTATTAGGGTTTTAGTAGTTTTGTGTTTGTGTCCTAGATTGTGAAGTTTATTAAAAATATTTGTAGTTTTCTGTGAGGCTAGTTGTTAGGGTTTTTGATTAATTTTATGAATGCTACTTTATTAATCGTGCATAAAGGGGTACATGTTTAATTCCAGTTTTAATTACCTAATGTATTTTGAAATGATCATGCTTTGCGGCTAAAAGACCAATAAGTCTTATTCTAAATGATATCAAGCCAATTCACTTACATGGGATCTATAATAATATTAACGTCTTCTAATAGGATAGATGGATTTTTTTAATCCTTGTAACGATTTATCCTCTGTATGTAATTTGTTTATGCTAATCTTTTGCTAGTATTTTAATAATTGGCGTTCAATTTTTTTTTAACTAATGTATTTTTGCACCACAAAAGTCAGGTGTTGCTCATATTGCTCATTACAGGCTTAACCTAATGTCGTTATTTATACTTGACTCTGTATGATATTATAATGTTTAATTGTAGTCAGCTGTCATAACTATATATAATAATTAGTATATTATCGTTGTACTTAAACTTGGATTTATTATTCTAATTTCTGGATTCTGAAGATGTTTTTGCTTCAATTCTAGCTTTATCTTTGTATGATGCTTCCTATATGTGTCTGAGTGGACTTTGTAAATTCACAGGATTTGGAGTCACAATTTTACAATCAAAAAGACTGTTCTCACTGTTCCTTGGGCAAGAAAGTCTTAAAGACACTACCCTGAAGGTTGTTTTGCTCTTAATTGGAGTTTTTGAACATAATTGGTGGCTCGAAAAAGAAGCACCGCCCTAAAGGGTTCAATCAGGTAATAATTATTTGTATTGGTGGTTTTAAGTTCACTGCATCGCCTTTTTGGTGATGTATTCCCAATTACATCTTGATCCAATTTTATTTTTTTTGGATGTTAATGAATAATTCTTTATTACATTAAGTAGACAGTGATTTGTGCATGAATTTAGTTATGTTACTAGCTATAGGTGTCTTGAAATCTAAATGCGAATACCAAATTCGGAATGATGTAAATTAAAAAAACCCAATTTTCCATTTCTCGCTGATCAAAACATAACATAAGCTAGTTTGTTTAACCATCTATAAAATTGATGCTTGGTTGGCCATATATTTTGATTTATACTTCCCCTTGAATTTTTACTTGTTTATATTTCCATAGTTGCATGCTCTTAATTGTCTATTTAACCTGCCTCTTTATCAGGCCAAAAATAGCACTCTGTCTTATTTTAATTTTTACTGGTTGTCTGCAGTTAAGTCACATGTTTGTGTAGATTATGATTTACTGGCTCCCATACATATATAGATAATGACATGTTTACACCACTATGAAAACATTTTTTTTAATAGGATCTAAGCCTATTGAGGCAGGGCAGGAATTATACTAGTAATAGTTTCCTGGTTCCTATAGGCCATGGTCAGGGAGAACATATAATCAGGAACCGAGAAACTGGAAAAACAAATACAAGGGTTTTAATTCGTTACTGTGATTGGGTTCTACTTTGTCGTTAATTGGCACTAACATTCAAACTAGTAAAATATGTGTACCAAAAGAGAATGTAATATGGCTGTATTTGAATAGAAACATTGTGTATTATTTCACATCTTTACAAGTAAATAATTTTCCTTTATTTGTTGTGTAGGTTAAACAGGTATGGTTGTTAATATCAACTTACTGTGTTTGTCATTGCGATTTTAAACCATCATTGATGGTGGTATTAGCAAGAGCGTTAAAACATATGGGTGTATATAAATTTTTCCTTGTATATTAGGTGTTTTAATTGAAAATCATATCAGACGTACCATCACTCGAACTTGATATCCAACAGACCTTGTCCACTCTTTAATAATTTAATAATTGTTCAATGGTTTTAATGCTATTTTAATGACTATTAAGCTTTATTTCTCATTCAAACACAGAAATGACAGCAACAAGAAATTATATATTTGGTAGGAACATACATATCTGTGGTCTAAAATTATAACTTATAAATAATGCTGATGTTTTTCATATCAAGCGAAATTTACCTTGTTAGTCGGATTTTGTTTTGTTCTATGGAAGGAATTTGCAGCCCATAGAAGCTTTTCTATTTCCCATATATAGTTGTTTACTTCTCTTTATCTTATTATAAATTTTGAAGATTGTCAGCTTAGATTGTTTGTGTAAACTTCTAAGTTAAACAGTTTTGGTTGCATTTAGTAAGTTGCATATTTTTCTTATCAGAAAGCGTTGTAGTGTGCTTATGCTTGGAAAGACAGTTTAGCATAGACTTAATTTGCAAAATCATTCTATGGTTGCACAAACATACATCAACTGACTTTTTGAAGATGATTTGCAATGTACCTCAGAGTTGTTACTCTTAGAATTGATGTATAAGTTGGCCATAGTATAAAGACGGTCTGATAGCTGAGCACAAGACATCTAATGGTTTTGTGTTTATATCATGGTCTGAAAAGTAATTTATAAGACACATAAACCAGGTATGGAAGCGTATTCTATTTCATCAATGGTTCAGTAGGCAGTTTCACCATCTATTTGGTCTCTTGAGCTCTTGTGGCTTATATACAGACCACGGTATTCATTACCCCTATCTAATTTGTTAACGCGGCTTTAATAATAGTCAAAAAATGCTAATTATATGTTGTGTTCTTATTCTTTTGATTTTTTATTTTGCACGAGTTTACTGTGTTGGGTTCTTAACCCGGGGGGAGAGTGAGATCAATATCATGTTTTTTTACAAGTCCCTTTTCTATAATTTGATCTTACACCCACAATCGTTATATGTTGTATTTTAGCAACTTTAGTTTAAATGTTCTTAATATGCTTAAACGAGTTAATTTGGTGAGCTTGTATGTTGCTACTGTGGTAGATTTTTTAACTGTTACCGTTAATAGTATCAATCAACTCAGTGTTTAACCATACAATGTTGTAAATCTATTTCAGGTTCAATGGGATGAACCTTCGCCAATACTCCCTGATAGACTTTCGCTCTGGGAAATTGAACTCATACCTTCGCGGACGATTAAGTGGACATGTTGCTGCTTACAAGGACTGAAAGTAATATTTGTGTGGTGCAGAATCTTTGTGCGGTGCTCTAGGATGTGTTGCCCTGTTTGTTATGAGCGCCGAGCTTTTGTTTTCATATCCATTTTGCTGCCTTCAGTACTTATATTTACTTTCCATGTGAGTTTTTTTGTTTGGAACAAGTACATTTACATTTCCTATTCTATGCACAATACATCTAGTTTTGGTATATTATATGTAGTTTTGAATGTGTATTGCATATTATTTAATTTCATCCTCTAGACTATGGTTAGAGCACGCGGTGTGGAAAGTTAAATGGCATGTTATAGCCCTATAACGCGTGACCCTATAACGCCACTAAATGGTTCAGTAGGCAGTTTCACCATCTATTTGGTCTCTTGAGCTCTTGTGGCTTATATTAGGAACTATTAATCAATAACTGGCATCCCATTAACTACTCAAATCTTTGTAGACCTTTCTAATTCCCCCATGGCTGATACTGATACATCCTTTTCCGTCCTTGGTAGTTTCTAGTTGTAGCGCTATCAATTTTTTTATTTCCTTTTCATTATTTACATCTATATGTTAGTTGATGCATGCTCTCACTTACTATTTTAAAAGAGTAACAACAAAAGCATAAGTTGCCTCTTTATGAAGGAAAACTAGAGAACGTTATGTAGTTCTGCACGTATTTGATGCACATGATTAAACTGTAAATGGAAACAATTTATCTTGTATGAACATTATACCTGATTGTTTGGTAAAAGCCAGTTCACAAGCATTGAAATACAGATCTTATGTATAATTTTTCAACTTTACAAGTTGATCATTATTTTTGTGGTTATGCAGGTCAATGGGGTAGGGGTAGACATTAACAATGTAAGATCTGTGTCGTTGAGATTCTAAAGCATTTTTAGAAGGTGGTAATAAGAAAGTAAAAATATATGGATGTTTGTAGAATTTGTTTTATATATTAGGTCTTAAATGAATATTACAACCTACATACCATCTGGCCGTCCACTAGACTTGCAATCTAACGGCCCTTGTCCACCCGCATCTCTTCCGCTACTATATTATTACATAAACCCTAATTTTGTTGATTTGGTTGAAACAGGTTCTAGAAGATGAGTCAAGAAATCACTCCAGAACTCGAAGATATAATTTGCGACAGCTGTTGTTGTGTAGATCAGAAGTTTCTTCACCATGTATGGTTCGAAGACAAAGACCAGAATTCTGCACCTCGTGTGTCCTGTGTTTGCACAAGCTATCATATTGTGCCACCTGTTTTGTTCCCGTTAATAATGGCGGTACTACACATAATATCTCCCGCTGTAACAATTGCCATTCTTATTCTCATGGCCCCTGTTTGTCTACTGAGGGCAGTCCCGTGTGAGCTGCTTCAATGTGCTCCACTTGCATAAACCCATCTGGACTAATTTTCATGTCAAAGGATATAAAGAATAAAGGAGAAGATGGGTTTTCTAAGGGGATTGATTTGAAGGCGGTACATTTGCTTTTTGCAGCTGCAAAGATTGTGCATAATTCGTTATCTGCCGCACATGATGAGTTAGCATATGATGCTGAGACAATGGTGGCACAAGCTATTGTGGCAAAGGAAAAAGCTACAAAATATGTGAAACATTGTACTAAAATTGACAGAGGTGGGCCCTCTCTGCTTGGCTTTTTAACTAATTGTGAAAAAGGTACATCTTTTGAAACTTTAGTAGAGGCTGGAAGGTTGCAAAAGTTATCCATTCATGGTGCAGCGTGAAATGGTTGGAAAAGAAGGGCGGTTATGGGGACTGACCTTAACAAGAAGTATTGGTATCTGGAAGGTGACTGATATGTGTGTAAACATGTTTCAGTACAGTTTAGTAACTAATACTACATTGTATTTTGACGGCTAAAAGACCAGAATTCTTATTCTAAATGATATCAAGCAATTCACTTACACTTGGATCTCTAATAGACTTCGTAACGTCTCTATTAATTGGATAGAATGGTTTTTAATCCTTGTAACGCTCTATCCTACCATATGTAATTGTTTGTGCCAAGCTTCTCGCTAGTTTTTTAATATACCGGCGTTCAAATTGTCTTTTTTTTACCTAATGTATTTTGCACCACAAAAGTCAGTGTTGTCCCTCATATGCTCACACAGGCTTCAACCGCAATGAGTAATTATCACTTGACTTGTATGATAAAACAATGTTTAATTACGGTCAGCTGTCATAACTATATATGATTAGTATACTATTGTTGTGCTTAGACTTAGATTTATTAATCTGTTTTCTAGATTCAGAAGATATTTTTGCTTCAATTATAGTTGGTTTTATCTTTTATGATGCTTCCTATATTCTGAGATTTACTTTGTTATTCACCAGGCATTTGGAGCTCCACAATTTTACACCTCGAAAGACTGTTTCAATTGTTCCCTTGGCCAAGAAAGTCTCTAAAGAACACAACCCTGAAGGGTGTTTTTGGCTCTTACTTGGAGCAATTCTGATACGAATCGCAGGACTTACTTCAATATTTGGTGTCTTTTATTTTATATTTTCGTATTGTATGAGTCAGGGACCACTATGGCCTTTTATATTGTGTGAGGGTGTCTTGTGTACTTTGGTTATTGTGGTGATTATGATATATTAACCTAGCCGAGCTCTTCTGAGGGATATCAGAAAATCGGTTTCCTTATTCCTCTTAGCATTCTTCTTTGCAACCCTATCAAGGGTATCAGAGCCGTTCCGATCTCTTATCGGAATCCCTCGCTATCATGACGAATACTCGCAATCAAGAGGTCGACAACACCCTCAAGAGTCACGATAGGGCGATCACGGAAATTCAAACATTGTTAGCAGCCCTAATGAAACAACAAGAACAGTCATCCAAACAACAAGAAGAGATCTTGAAGGCGGTACGAGATAAACCGGCCCAGTCAGGCGGCGGTGTGTTTAGTTCGGGTTCATCGTTTTCTGGCGGCGATGCCGACTCGAGGGGTACCCGACCCTTGCGAATTGGGAAAGTTGAATTTCCTAAGTTTTCGGGTGCAGATGTGGAAGGTTGGATCTACCGTTGCGAACACTTTTTCGCGATGGACGAGACCCCGGACAACGTAAAACTCAGGTGTGCTGTCGTTCACTTGGAAGGGGATGCACTCCAATGGCACCGGGCTTACATGAAAATACGTGCTGCTACCATCTCCGAAATTCCGTGGAATGATTATGTGAAATCTATCTCCGCTCGCTTTTCTAATGCTATGTTTGAAGATCCGCTAGAAGAGTTGGCTTCCCTCAACCAGACCGGCACCCTCCATGAGCTCAACACCACATTCGACTCCCTGTTGAACAAGGTAAATCTCACTGAAACACAAGCTATTAGTCTCTACCTCAAGGCCCTCAAACCGGATATCAGGGGACCGGTTAAGATGTTTAAACCGCGCACCTTGCACGAAGCATATGGATTAGCCAAGACTCAAGCTTTAAATAACGAAAATTTGGAGGAAAAGTTAAACAGGGGTAAATGGAATGGAGGAAACACAAAGAGTTACAACAACTCCAAGATTACACCGCCAACTAATGCTACCAAATTACCACTCTTACCTACACCCAACCAAACAAACACAACTGTGACTAAACCCACTGGAGGTCCTCGTCGTCTCTCGCGTAAGGAATTGGAAAACAAACGAGCAAGGGGAGAGTGTTTTTGGTGCACGGAAAAATTCGTGCCAGGACATAAATGCACACGGAACCAGAATCAAGTTTACATCATTGAAATGGAAGACGAAGATGACCTGGGTGCGGATGAAACAGAAACCGAGAATGAAGAGAAGGAACATCAGATTTCAATCCATGCGTTGACGGGTCTCCCATCTTATTCGACTATGCGGGTACAAGGCTCCATGGGTAATCGTCAACTCCACATACTCATCGACTCGGGTTCGACCCACAATTTCCTGGATTGTCGGTTGGCAAAAAAATTGCAATGTGAAGTACAGGATATCTCACTTATTAATGTGAGGGTGGCGAACGGAAAGAAACTTAGTTGTACCCAGAGGTGTCTCGATTTTCAATGGTCCATGCAAGGCCACTGGTTCACAACAGAAGTCCTTTTATTAGAGTTGGAAAGTTATGATATGATACTTGGAGTACAATGGTTACTTCCTCTAAACGACATACTTTGGAATTTCCAAAGAATGACCATGAAGTTTGAGGTGGAAGGTCAACAATATGAGTTAAAGGGTTTACAAAATAATAATGTATCGGTTTGTTCAGCAGAGAAGGTGGAAGAGTTGTTGAGTAAGCATTCAAAAGGAGGGCATTTACAACTATTTAGCATACAATTGGCTAGTGGAGAGACCGACAAGAATTACCAACCAACGGTGGTTCGTAGTCCAGACCAATCACAAGAAGGCCTTCCATGGGAAGAGTTAACGCGGGCCTTCCTAGAGGTGTTCCAAATGCCAAAAGGGATGCCCCCGACGCGACCTTTCGACCACCGAATTATCCTTAAAGAAGGAACATTACCCATTAGTCAACGCCCTTATAGGTACCCGCCTGCTCAAAAAGATGTGATTGAGAAGACCACACTAGAACTGTTAGAGTCGGGGATCATTCGGAACAGTCAGAGCTCGTTTGCAGCCCCGGTTGTGTTAGTTAAGAAAAAAGATGGGCAATGGTGAATGTGCATGGACTATCGTCGGCTGAACGATGCCACCATCAAAGATAAGTTTCCGATTCTGTTAATTGAAGAATTGCTAGATGAGTTAAGTGGATCTTTGTTTTTCTCTAAATTGTATTTACGTTCGGGCTATCATCGGGTCCGTATGGGCAACCTGATGACGTCACAAAATGCATCCGAAAACTCACGAGGGTCATTTGAATTCCTGGTACATACCGTTGGTCTTTACGAATTGGCATCCGGCCACATTTCAAGCCCTTATGAACCACGTCTTTCGGGACATGTTATGGAAAGGGGTGTTAGTATTTTTTGATGACATACTCGTCTAAAGTCGAAGTGAAGATGATCTTATTCAACACTTGAAACGTGTCCTATCCATAATGAATAAAAATAAGTTGTGTGCCAAAGAATCTAAATGTGTGTTCGAGGGTCGAACGATGGAATATTTAGGCCACATTATATCGAAGGAATGGGTGGAAACGGATCCGAAAAATATAGACGCAGTGCAACAATGGCCGGTTCCGAAAACCATTAAACAACTTAGAGGGTTATTGGGTTTAGTCCGATATTAGCGTCAGTTTATACGATTCTACGGAATGATCGCTAAGCCGCTTACAGATCTGTTAAAAAAAGATGCTTTTCGGTGAAATGAGGAGGCTCAAATTGCGTTTGATAGGGCCACATCCTCATAAGGGGCCTTCGTCTGCTCCTGTTTTGGCCTTACCGGACCTACTAAACAGTTTGTTCTCGAAACGGATGCTTCGGCGGGTGGGTTGGGCGCGGTCTTAATGCAAGAGCGCCACCCAGTCTCGTTTTTTAGTAGAGCTATATCACCAAGACAAAGTGCGTTGTCAGTATATGAAAAAGAGTTGCTTGCAATTATGATGGCCGTAAAGCAATGGCACTATTACCTTATTACGAGTCTGTTTGTTATACGCACGGATCAACGAAGTCTAAAACATCTGTTAACTCAAAAGGTAACGACTCCACTGCAACATAAATGGTTGGCGAAGCTTATGGGTTATGATTATGTGATCGAGTATAAAAAGGGACGAGAGAATGTTGCCGCCGATGCTTTATCACGGGTTCAAGGGATAACATTATTCACCACTGCCATTTCTCAAATAGAACCCTTACTTCTTAATAGAATTTTGGATAGTCAAAACAATGATGTGGAGGTACAACAGGTGATACAGAAGCTGAAAGAGGGAGAGATCTTGCCAAGATTTAAATGGAATGGAAGGTGGTTAGCTAAGGAAAACCGTATGGCGGTGGGGGGAAATGCCGAATTACGTGAGGAAATTGTCAAGTTGTGCCATGAATCACCCATGGGGGGCCACTCGGGGGTAAATGCCACGGTTCAACGGGTAAAAGGGTTGTTCTTTTGGAAAGGAATTTCGAAGGTGGTAAGGCGGGTAATAAGAGATTGTGATGTGTGTAAGCGGGCTAAACACGAGAATGTACCGTCGCCCGGGTTATTACAACCTTTACCGATACCCGATACTATTTTTACCGACATTTCTATGGATTTTATTGGAGGATTACCAAAGGTTAAGGGTAAAGATATGATCTTTGTGGTGGTCGACCGTCTCACGAAATATGCACATTTTATGGTTTTGGGTCACCCGTTCTCGGCCAAGGATGTAGCCCAAGTGTTCCTCCGATAACCATCTTATAAGCTTCTCGGACTGCCCTCATTCTATTATTTCTGATTCGCAGATCCGATATTCTTCATTTTTGGTCAGAGTTTTTAAAGCTTACAAGGCGTATGGTGTCGGCAAGCTGTCTACGGCCTACATCCGCAGACGGAGGACAGACAAGAGGATGTTAATAGATGTTTGGTGGTGTATTTACGATGCATGGTGAGTGGAGAGACCGTATATTTGGATCAGTGGATGTCTATTGGCAGAGTGGTGGTACCAATACCAATGTTCATACATCATTTAGAGCCAGACCCCTTTCGGGCTCTATATGGGTACCATCCCACGTTGCATATTCCTTACCATCTAGGGATGTGGCTGATCAGGAGTGTGGATGAACAATGATGCAGTGATTGGGAGGGGGCTCCCGCTATTAAGGTTTTGAAACGTCATTGATCAAGGCTTGAACCGTTTTTATTTTAAATGCAACAGCCAATAAACTACCCGCAGCGCAATCATTCTGAGAGTGCTTTTAGTGAAGCGAGGCTCTCGTACGCCTCGCTCTGCGAGTGAGGGTATTATCCTCAGAAGCTTTTAGGAACTCATATACCACTCAGCGAGCACTGAGTGTAAGCGTCTCTGCGCTAGATCTCTTCTTAGTAATTTAATATTAATATAAGTATATTGTTTTATAATCCGGAAAGAAAAGCCCCATCATAAAACAGCCTCGTAAGATGGCTCACACTGTCCTTAAGCTATCCCCTCGGCTCACCGTAACGTCTCCCCTGCACCTCCACGTGCGCCTCCCCGGTTTGGCATACAAATCACAAAAGTAGGAAATCCGTTTGCGGCCTACTAGGTTGGAACCTCCCTCCTTTCCTACCCATTCTCCTTTCCCCGTCCTTTCACGTGTTACTGTCTTTACTAAAAGACGGGCAGGGGGGCTGCCACCGTTAGGGGCCTCTCGCCACCCGCCCAACGGCCACCCCGAGCACGGGGGGGCCAAGGGGCCAGGGGCTGCCAATGCCAGGGCCAACCCGTTCCAAGAAGATCGCTTCCAATTCTGAAGGAAAGCTCGATTCTCATCTTCAGCCGATAAGAGTTTTGCGGGAATAAACGCTGTGTGCATAGTAGTTTTGGTAAATTAAGATTGGGAAATTATTTCTTGGGTTTAAGAGAGTTAGTTTTTGAAGTTTATAGTTTTGGTTTTTGGTGGTTTTTCTTTTGGAATTTTTTTTTGGATCATAAGCTAGTTAAAAGGAGGAACCGGGCAGCCATGAAGGTGTTGGTGCAGTGGAAAGGGCAGACGACACAAGATGCCACTTGGGAATTCTTAGATGAGCTAAAGCTACGTTTTCCTTATTTCTCCGAGCTCACTTCTTGTGGTCAAGAAGTAGGTTAAGGAGGGAGTATTGATACGAATCGCAAGGCTTACTTTAATATTTGGTGTCTGTTATTTTATATTTTCGTATTGTATGAGTCAGGGACCATTATGGCCTTTTATATTGTGTAAGGGTGTCTTGTGTACTTTGGTTATTGTGGTGATTATGATATATTAACCTAGCCGAGCTCTTCTGAGGGATATCAGAAAATCGGTTTCCTTATTCCTCTTAGCATTCTTCTTTGCAACCCTATCAAATTCTGAACATAATTTGTGGCTCAAAAAAGAAGCACCATCCTGAAGGTTTTCAATCAGGTAATAATTATTAGTATTGGTGGTTTTATGTTCACTGCATGCCTTTCTAGTGATGTATTCCCATTTACATCTTGATCCAAAATTTATTTTTGTTGGATGTTGATGAATCATAGTTTATTGCATTAAGTAGACAGTGATATGTGTATGAATTTAGTTATGTTACTTATTTATATTTCCATTGCTGCATGCTCTTAATTGTTTATTTAACCTCACATAAAGCAGGTATGGAAGCGTATTCTATTTCATCAATGGTTCAGTAGGTAGTTTCACCATCTATTTGGTCTCTTGAGCAATTGTGGCTTATATACAGACCACGGTATTCATTACCCCTATCTAATTTGTCGCGGCTTTAATAATAGTCAAAAAATGCTAATTATATGTTGTGTTCTTATTCTTTTGATTTTTAATTTTGCACGAGTTTACTGTGTTGGGTTCTTAACCTGGCGGAAGAGTGAGATCTAAATCATGTTTTTTTACAAGTCCCTTTTCCTTAATTTGATCTTACACCCACAGAAAAATTGACTATGTTAATTTTTTAAATTTTTTTTTTTAAAATAACCAGCATTGAATATGACATAAATTTGAAACAAGGAAACCTGATCTGCGTTCATCATCAGTTTCGATAGATTACCTCAAAGCACAAAATCCCAGGCCTTGTGTGGGAATGAAGTTCATGATGTGATCTGAGAGTGAAAGGGTTCCTAAAAAGCATATATGAATACTTCCAAGCTTTTGGTCTCTTATATTTGTATTCTTTTATTAATCAGCAAAGTGAAGTGCGGTACCTGTTCCTCCTGCGCCCGAGCCTCCTTGTTGCAATGTCTGGGCGTTTTACAAGACACCTCATACAAGAGCACCTGGTGGATTAAGGAAGCAGACTTATCTTTCCGTCCTTGCCACAACCCACCATGCTATTACTTCTGGAACTCATTATAATGTTATCTACAAAAAAATTTTAAACCATGCCCTTTTTCACGGTTGTTGAGAGTGGCTCCGACGAGTGGGTTTGGGCCCGTTATGGCACTTTCAAGTACCTACTCCTAGTTTTCTATGTGTTCCAATGAACGATTAGATATGCGCTCAAATGGCTTGTTTTTCATTGTAACTTGAATCTTAGCAATTTTAGTTGATAAGTAAATTATAATTTCAAATTGATTCTTTTTCTGAGCTTGCATGTTACAAATTATTTTAGGTTCAATGGGATAAGCCATCAACTCCCTTACAAAGTTTCACCATGGGAAATCGAACTCAAACCTTCACACAGGTTCAAGTGGAGTTGTTGTTTAAGACTAAAAAGTCTTTTCTGCTGGGACAAAAGGTGTCTTACTAATCTGCTTGTGGCTGGGCTTGGTCTTTGGTTATTAAAACATTTTATGGTTGTGTGTCTTGTTTGTTTGAGGTGTGTGTTTGTGTTGTTTTGTTGTTGGGCTTCCGTTGAGTTGTTTTTTGTTTTTTGGTTGTGTTTTGTCTGTTGGTTTTGTGTGTGTGGGGGGTGTGTGTTGTGGTGTGTTGGTGTGTGGTTGTTTGTGTGTTTTTTTGGGTTGTTTTGTGTTTGTGGTGTGTTATTATAATAGTGTGTTTGTTTTGTTTTTAGCTTCTGTGGTGTGTTTGGATTTGAGGGTTGTTGGTTTGATGTGGTTGTGTTTGTTTTGTTTTGCGTTGTGGAGGGTGGTGGTTGGGGGTTTTTTTTGGTTGGGTGGTGTTTTGTTTTGTGTGAGGTTGTTTTGTGTTATTTTGTGGTTTGTGTTGTGGTTCATGGGCTTGTGTTGTTGGTGATGTGATCCTTCACACAGGTTCAAGTGGAGTTGTTGTTTAAGACTAAAAAGTCTTTTCTGCTGGGACAAAAGGTGTCTTACTAATCTGCTTGTGGCTGGGCTTGGTTATTAAACATTTTATGTGATGAGCTTTCTTGTTGGTAGAATCTTTGTTTGGGGTTGAAGGGTATATACAAATTGGTCAATGGCTAGTCTTTTCGGGTTAAAGTAGCACATTTGTTTGGCTCTAAATATCCGAGACAAAGTAATTCGGTTCAAGATATATATAAACCCATTTATTTTGTAAATATTCCCGTACAAATGTATGAAGAAACGATAATAATCTCAAGACAGAGGTCGTTGTATTCTAACCCACATGGAGCACCTCTTGTCACGGAAATACTATATTAACAAAACATGGAGTAATGTTTCTCACATGTAACTTCAAAAAGTTGTTATAGATTGCGAAACAGTTAAAGAGGTTTGGTGTGTCGAATTAGATTCGACGCATTCCTTCTCGTGCAATAGAATTTGTGGTTATACCTCTCCTGTTAATAATTTGACATCTTCATTACTATTATGTGACCATCCAAGATTTTATATTGGATAAAAGCTAAAAATAATGTATGTATTATTATAGATAACTCATTCTACATAATGAATTCTTAAATGTGTCATTATACCTAGTGAAACCTTCTTTTTAACAGCGGTAAAAGCTAAAAATACTCTGTGTACTATCCCAGATAACTCATTCTACATTATGAATTCTGACATGGCAGTAAGTAAGTATAATAACACATTTATGAATTCATAATGTAGAATGAGTTATCTGGAATATTACATAGAGTGTCTCTTTTATATTTGAGCACTTAGCCATGCTAAGATTTTAAATTCAATCAGTTGCAAGGTATGATGATTGGTGAAGACAATCATTGTGTGTGTTATTTACACTTACGAAAGATGATGGCTTTTAAGTTTCTCATATTAAACTTTAAATTAATATGATCAATTTACAACCAGGGTACTCGCGCGTTACAGTGGTGGGTCTGTGATTAAAGTCCAGGCGCCAACAAAATTATAATGACGAACTGATCGACCGGAGAAAAATAAAATGAATTGATCCCAGTTTGACCCAGTTCACCTGTTTTACCGGTTCCGACCGGTCCTCTCCGTTTAGTATTTGGACGGCTTATCATGGCTAGCCGAACCGATGACGACTCCAGTTTCTGGTTTAAAAAATAACATTAATTAGTGTGTTTAATTAGTTTATACTTATATCATAAGCTTTATAACATGTATTACTTAAATTTAAGTTTTGAGTGAAGTATATTTATACCATAAGCTTTATAAGTTATATTAGTTAAAAATACAATTAAGTTGTGCATTAATGAAGGAGAGAAGGTGTTTCCTTTAATAAATTACGTAATTGTGTTGAAATGTTGTGGTAAAATGTTGCATTTAATGTGGTGCAATATGTTTCAATAGTTGGATTACTTAATTTATTGGCATTAAATTAAGAAATAGAGTTTACTATGTATTATATGTTATATCATGGTTGTCATGATCCCGATCCTGATCTTAAGATCTTTACGATACTGCAAAGCAAAAACGATCTCGATCTTACATAGAATCTTTATAAGCATAAAATCTTATAGGATCCTGATCTTGATCATAGGATCTTAAGATCTACTCCGATCCGATCTTACATTTCTCGAACCACAAACTAAAAACAAAAAATTTATGGGTTGGGTTTTGTAGAATTGAAAAAAACAACATGTTAGTTTTCTTTATCATTTTATAATCATAATTTAGGACAACGTTTAATAAAACATTCTTATAATTTTATTTTTATTATATATAATTATTTGTAGATTTGAACAATATTACAAAGACTATTAAGAAAATGACATTATAATAGGATCTTAAGATCCCGATTCGATTTTACGATCTCGATCTTGCAAAGACGAAAACGATCTTGAGTAGGATCCCGATCTTGAAAACCTTGAGTTGTAACTATTAAACTAAAGAAGCATGGACTTTACCTTTTTGATGGGCATCATTCATTTAGCGATCTTCACATTTAAATGCAAATGACTTGATCACATAATCATAAAGCCTACAAATGTATTACCTGCATAAGAAAAAAAGAGAATCAAGAAACAATTTAACAATAAATTACAAAATAAAGTACGCAGAATGAAGCTTCGAACTTTTGTGTTTGTGCATGTGATTTTGGCCAGTTTATGTAGGCATGGATTAGGTTAATTCATCAATTATTCTTGCAACCTTTTCAACTCTGTCTCAATTTATAACCGACTTTTAATTCTATAGTAAATACCATGTAACCCCATGATCGTTGGTATTCTTTCACTTCAACTTATTCACCGAAAATTTATGGAGACTTCTACATTAAATTAAAGGGCTCAAACTTTTAGTATAACAAGACGTTTATACCCGTGCGTTGCACCGGGTTTGTTTTTTTGGGAACAATTGAACTTTTACTTATGTGAAGCATCGTATAACTTTATACATGTGCGTTGCTCATAGGGTGTGCGTAAGTGTTTAGGGTGGCCAAAAATGCTGAGATTAAATTAACATATTGGAATTTTATGAAGACAAAAGTATACGTATTGCAAAACTATTCATCTTTCACGATAATAAAATTTGTAACATACAATCACTTTCAACCCGAGTCAAATTTGTTTACATGATTTCTACATCATGTCACATGTGTTTGTAAAATATAATATATAATTGTAAGGAATTAAGGATGCAAGTGTATCTTTAGATATTGAATAAAGTAACTTTGACTTGTAATCTAAACACAAAAAGTTAGCATGGATGACAAAATAATATATAATCACTACGTAAATATGTCTAACCATTAAAAACTGTTCAAAACATGAAGATTGTAATAAACTATTCAAATACGAAACATGTCATTTGAGAAGAAAAATTAACATTTAATATAATCATTTGTACATCATTTACTGATTGTTTAACACGTCCCTTAAACACTTTCATGTATGTGAGGCGATGTATCATCTATTAGTCTTTGTTTAATAAACTATTGTGTCATATTGTTCCTTGACTAAACAAATATGCCCGTTGCTATAAATATGAGGATGAAGCGGTGCCGGGTTTAAACATATCACCTACACAATCCTATAAAAAATCATTACCAAACAACACAACATCATTTAATAATTTAATTTATTACAATGAAGAAACTCAATTGGCTTATATGTTTTAAAAGTTGAAGTAGAATTACGGGGTTAACTACCTTTTTGTGAAAAAATGTGTTGAAGAAATGACATTTCAAAACTTTTTGGGCTCCCTACGTTCCTTGTATTTCAGCAACTCGAGATAGATGTTAACGACCTGCAATGATGGAATTATCAGTGATATCTTGCATACATACATGTGGATTTGATTTGAAATTCAACAGTTAACAATCACCTCATCATTTAACCACGCATGAGGTCTCAAATATTGTAGAGCTTTTCCTGTGATCATTATATAGTACACTAATCGATGAAAGAAACTTAAATCTAAGTCTTATTTATAGTTGAATGTATTGTGTAACCTATAAAATTAATTATCATTTAATAATTTAATTGATTACTATATAGAAAGTTAAAATCATTAAGACTTAACAATAAATATGAGGACTTAATCTTTTATAATACTAGGCGAGTACCCGCGCATAGCGGCGGAAAAACACTAGCGACCGATAATTAACGATATGAAATATTGTGATATATTTTTCGTGTAACGTTCAAAATAGGACGTGAAAATATCAAAATGAAATTGCAAACAATTGTAACATGCAATAAATTCATAACATGTATCAAACAACTTATAAAAACATTAAGTGAAACTGAAAGCGAAACATTACATCATTATGAGATAAAATCTAACAATGCATGTTACTCGTCGCGTAAAACTTCTTGGTACACGACATTTGAAGTGTAGACTCCTTCCTGACCAAACTCTTTTTCTGGTTTCACTAATACCTTGGTAGTTGTACGTGATATCCCTCTAGACAACGCAACATGAAGCTGGCCATGCGAGAAAACTGAGTCAGGAAAATAGACACCCACATTTGGAATTGTTTGCCCCTGAGCTTTATTGATAGTCATCGCAAAGCTAAGGCGGACATGGAATTGTGTTCTCTTTAGTTTGAAAGGGAACATGTCTTCTTCAGATGGAGCAAGAGGAATTCTTGGCAATAGTACTCTAACTCCAGCGTGTTGTCGGGCAGCAATTTCAGCATTAATGACATTAGGATCAAAGCATTTGCATATCAGCCTTGTGCCATTACATAATCTATTGCCGGATCGAGATTTCTTAAAAGAATAATTGGGCATCCAATTCTTAAGCGCAAGTAATGAGGGGGCAATCCGCTCACGTTAAGCGAGTTTAAGAATTCTAAAGGATAGAAGTTGTGTGTGTCGTCTTCCGCTTCATCAAAACTATCGCAAACCTTCTCTTCGCCAGTAAATCTGTCAATCAAAAAACTTTTGATGTCGAATGTATATTTGTAGAATTAAGGAATCTTTTGCATTGTTTTTTTCGATAGCGTTGATCTGTGTTTGAGAGTGTTTTTTTGATAACATTGTTTTAATTTGCATATCCATTTAAAATTATAATGATGATACCACTATTGTTTTGGGGAATGAGCAATTAACACCATTTTTTGTCTTGAGAAAAACAGTAGTATACATAGTTAGCACGCTTGAACAAAACAGTGCGAAACTGAATCTGAATTAATACTCATTCCGTTAAAAAATAACTGTTCGATTTAAATGTATACCGTCTCAAAATAAGTGTTCGTTTTCAACATAACATAATATATGCGTATTGTATTGTAGAGATACCGAAACAAATTAACCCAACCGAGAAAGTTTAACCCGTGTATCAAAATCTAATTCTTAAAGGTCAAAGAAATTATACCAATCATTTTTTACATTTTAATAATAGATCTTTATTTTACGGGTAAAGGATCATTCACATCCTAATCTACTTTCTTTGAGTATTTCCATTTTATATTTGAAAATACTATATATATGTCCGTATGTCCATTTTACATTTGAAAATACTTTATATATGTACTTGTGTCATATTGTTTTTCATTGCTCCATATGTTAACCTATGTATTCATGAGTAAAGGACAATACTTATTGTGTGTCTCAATGAATATTTTGACGTTTCATAAGTTTAAATTTTTATAGTTCCAATTTTAAAAAGTTTAATTTTCTTAACATTTCAAAAGTACCAATTTCTAAAAAGTTCCATTTTCTCAAAATTTCAAATGTTTAATCCGAAAATGTTGATTGCCACTATTAACCTCCGGAGCCAGCTAATGCACAAAACTAATCACAAGATAACCTTTTTCCAGTAAAGTGTTAATCACCGACTTCAAAACAAAGCACGAATATTAAAAAATAAGGCATACAAATTTATTACAGATGTGATAAGATCAAACAATCGAAGCCACCAAGATCTAACACAAACTAACAAATCAACACATAAGATTACTCAAGAAACATATTTTGTTTTTTTAATTGATTCTGACACAAACAAAAGAAACTTACAAAAACCAAAATAAATCTTGAAGCTTAATTAAAACTGAAACAAAAATAAAAAACACAACCTGAAACAAAATATTAATTTTAAAGAGATAAATTATTTCAATACATGAACTTTATAATAATATTTGCACAAATACTGCCAACAATCTTTAAAAAGAAACAATGCATTTTTAAGTGATGATGGCGGCAGCGATAGTCTCCGGAAGCGAGCGTCACAGTAGATGGTGGCCACTTGAAAATATTAAGATAAAAAATGATAAGCGATGGCTTAGATCTACAAAAATTAGGAAAACTTGTATCTATAAAAAAACTCAATTATTAATATATATACTGCACAGATAAAAAACATTAAAACTTTCATGCAAACTTTGATTAGAAACTATATACACATATGTATAAAAAAGATGTTCAAAATACCAGAACTTTTATGCAAACTCAGCGATGGCGTTTAAGGTGACTCGAAATCGGCTTTTTTGTCGACTCGACGATAGCTTTTCCGGTAACTCATTGTGACAGCAGCCGTAAGAAAAAAAATTAATAAGTTATATAAAAACCTAGATCTACGAATAACATCTACAAATCTATAAACAAAACCGTTCAAAACCAAAATAATAGTCATAGATCTAAAAAAGAAATATAAACATACACAAATATGCGTACAAAAATTGTTTAATTTATAGATCTATAAAAAGAACACCGAAACAACATCATTACCTGAAAATCCTTTCGATTATGTTTAATTTATAGGTGGTGGCGGCTCGTACGTGGTGGTGTTGTGAAGTAGTGGGGCGGCGAGGTGGTGGGGCGGCGACGTGGTGTGGCTGGGACGTGGTGAGACTGTGACATGGCGGAGGTTGTGTTGTTGTGTTGTTAGTGAGGGGAGAGATGAAAGCTTTGATGGATGGGTTTTGTATGTGTGATTTTTATGATTGAGAGATTTTGTTTGTGCATAGGTGAAGAGATGAGATGAACATGAAAGTAAATGTGATTATAGAAACTTAATATTTGTGATTTTACTTTAGCGTGCCTTATTTTTTTTATAACTGTATGTCAACCCTTTTGTGTAAATCATTTATTGCCTATTAGTTTTCAATTAGTATACATTCCATATTAACATTGCCAGCGTTTTTTGATGAGAGAGTATTATTTCCAAGAACAGATTCAGTTTTCACTTTTCTACTTTTCAAGAATTGAACATTTTTCTTTTATATATTAGTATAGATAAGATAGATATAGCTTAATAATATAGATTTAAAATATAAAGACTTGCATTTATATCATACGACTCAATCTAATCATAAAGACTTGCATTTATATCATACGACTCAATCTTTTAGTATACGAGGCATTCAGACCCGTGCGATGCACACGGGTTGTGTGCAGTAGTTGTGTGCGTAGTGTGTTGACGTCTAAGGTTTTTTGAAAATTAGTTTTAAGCGGATGAATCCGTATTTGAAAGTAATAGAAAATAGGTTAGTTAGAACATAATGTTGTTACTACACTAAATATAAACGTTTGTCTTCTATATTTTCTATAAATAAACAATTTTTTATGTAGTTCAATAATGAGCTTAAGAAATCTTAGGTGTGTACGGTTTTTTAACCTAAGTTTTAGCAAAAACTTCCTACAATCTATAACTTGGCTAAAAGTGTTTGGTTCATCTTTACACCATGTCAAACGGGTTAAAAACATATGTTGGGGTCATGTCAAGGCCTGTTAATAAGGTTAATGTATTTCATATTAATCTTGCTAGCAAACTTAACTTCTTTTTTCTTTTCCCCTCATATAATGTTTCAATACAATGCAGTATAAATATGTAAAATCACATATCACGGTAAGACAATGACAGTTTATAACTAATATCATGATAAATCATACATCAATTCCACACAACATAGCAGTTTATACCTCAAACCTTCATATATTTTGCAACATAGATCTATAAGAAATGCATAACAAAATAGTGAATCACATTCCTTGACAATAGACATATGTCAAATAAACTCCAATGGAAGCATATTACTTCGTGTTCTTACAACAATCACCGTTAATTAAAACTATACTTTAAAGCTTAATGTAATAACATAGACGCGGATTTTACTTTATATCGGAGTTTCCAAACGGAGTTTCCAAACGGAGTTTCTAGCTTTTTGCATCCAAACCTGATGACATCAAATAACGTCACTTTATTATATCATTTATCCTATCTATTTTGCCTACTTTTATATAATTATTGCATTATTTGGTACTTAATCGCTTTAAAGTTGATAAATGCAGTAATTCAGGAGTGTTTTGTGAAGATAAGCTAAAAGGCGCATAAATTGGAGCTAAAATGAAGACATTTGAAGATTTCTAAAAATTCACCAATACGTCGTATCCAACTAAAGAGATACGGCGTATCTGCGCCAAGACTTCACAAGAAAACACGTTTGATAGCATAATCCCAGATCCGGCGTATCCATGCTATCTAGTTGTCTTGTTGTACAATGAGAAGAACACTATTCGACAGATACATTAAATCCAAGTAAAATTGGGAATGGATAATCAAAGATGTTATTACGAACGTAACGCGACACTCCATAGGAATCCAGCCCAATACGCCGTATCGACCTATCTGGATACGGCGTATCGAGTATTTTTCAGCAACTATAAATAGAAGACTCAAAAACGAGTTTTAAGGTGTGTATAGTAATATTTTTATAGCCATAAGTCATCAGTAGACTCGAATTTTAAGAAGAGAAGATCAGCCATAAAGGTCCAAAGCATTGATCACTACTCCCATAGAAGACTTCGTTGATAATTTATTACTCTCTTAATCGTTCGATTTAATTATTTTGATTACGCTTGTAATAATTACAATGGGATGTGGGCTAAACCCCTCGCATATTAGCCATCTTAATTGAAAGTCAATGTATTGGTCTTTGTTTTAAAATGCGATTTCTAATCCATCGTTGACTATTTAATTATGTTTATCACCTCATACTTGTTTATGTGTTTGAATATGCGACCTATCATTCAACTGGGTCTAGTGTTACGGACCAAGTAATCTAGATACCAGGATAGCTCTCCATATTGTGTCTTATATTACTGGACCAATAGGATCACAAATAACGTTTTGGTCTTGTCTTTTGATTAATTACGTAGTTGGACGGTAGGGGTGACCTTTTATGTTTCATCAATCATGCTCTTAATTAACTAATAAAGATTGGAATAGTGGACTACCAATATATAAAAAACCTTCAAACAATAAGTGGGTAATGTCCCGTTGGGCTAGAGTTTTCAACAGATCACACCACTACATTAATTCTCTAAGAAAAGATATAATTAAACTAAAGGATGCTTTAAGCTGATTGGCATTAATGTGACAAGGATTAAATGAGTGTCTAAGGGTCTTAGATGATGTCCCACCTAAGTTTAAAATGATATGCCGCTTCGAGAAAAAGTAAATCATTGCACTAAAACAGAATAAACCAGCATTGAAAACGATTTTAATATGCTAATAACAGCTTTCTATCATTTGGGCTTGTATCCCTATTTCTATCTCTAATCTTCCATCTTTTCTGTGTTATTGTGAAATTGAATTGGTAATTTGATTCCACCGAAACCTGTGCCAGTCTCTCAGGCTGAATCCCTCATTTCATTAGACAACGTACCTAGCATAGGTTTAACCTGTAAATAGACTAATTAAAATACTGATAGAATATGGGATTAAATTTCCACTCGTTAGTTTTTGACACCCTACTTACTACGAACTCTATCTTGACCGGGTGCACTGCTCGTTAAAGTGTTGTTTTAGGTTTGTCGGCTAAATATAAATGTAAAACTTGATAATTAAATAATTGACCCTACACGATAGCACATCAGGTTTTTGGCGCCGTTGCCGAGGAGTGAAATAATTAAACCTTATTCACCATATCCAGTAATTTCTAACCATTAATTCTTAATTTAGTTTAGTGTAATCTAATATTAAAAATTCTAATTGTATTGATTCCCGACAATGTGTGTTTTAAATTCCTGCAATTTAATTGTTTTTACAAGAGTATTATGTTCTGACTGATCACCTAATACTCCGTATCCACCAGTTGGATACGACGTATCAAACCTTCTGATCAAGACATCGTATTGAATTTTACTGTCTAAATGGCGTATCTGTTTCAAGACAATATGGCGTATTCAGTAAGCTTAATACGGCATACTGGTATTCAACAGACCCATACGGCGTATTCAAATGAATTGAATACGGCGTATTCGTCATCTGATATAGTAACAATAGTAAAACTCCATCTGTTTGATTTCACGCTTAATTCCTCTCATCAGGACATATCCTACTGATTCGTTGTCATTTGTTTCAAGTAGTGCATGACAAGAAGTTCGACGAAGGAACTACTCTCACCTTTTGAAAACCCGGAACAAAAATTTCTCTAAAAAAGGAGGCTCTTCGATACACCTAGTCTCATAGAATCGAATTCACCTGAGTTCGATCACATTTTTGACATCAAGGTGAACAATCATAAAAAGGGAAAAAAACAATGACGGAAACGACGGAGCAATATATGAGCAAAACCCGAGAAAATTACGGGGTCAGACGTTACTATAAACTGAGCCTACGATCAACCCAATTACCACCCTTTGAAATGAAGGGGAAATTTCTCAAAGAACTTAGTGACAATACTTTCAGTGGCTCGGAACACGAAGATGCAACGACACATCAAAAGGTTCTAGAGATTGTGAATTATTTTACAGTTCCAAAAGTACCTCAAGATCAAATTCATGCTAACGAGCCTTACAGTAATCCCTCACTGAAAGCAGCAAGTAGATGTCTAATGAACCCGCCACCAGGATCAATACAACCTGGTAGATCCTCAAAACAAAGTTTTTGAACAAATATTGTCCACCTGTAAGCACCGCAAAGAAAATGGAGGAAATTAACAACTTCCAGCAGGAACCCGATGAAAGCCTTTTCCGAGCATGGGAAAGATTTAAAGAATTGCTGATGAAGTGTCCTCAACATTATTTGACCGACATGCAGGAAGTTATCTTGTTTTACAATGGGCTCGATGTTCCAACTCGACATACCCTGGACTCAAAGGGTGCTATACCTTCCGAAACTGCTGCTGATGCTAAAATAACCATTCAGGAGATGGTTGAATACTCTCATAAATGGCACAATGGAACATCTTCTAGGACCAGAAGTACTGAAACTTCTGACAGGCTTGCTGCTATCCAAGCCCAACTCAACAATCTCGGACGAGAAATAAAGAAAGTAAATGAGAAAGTGCAAGCTGCTCAGGTCGGATGCGAACTATGCAAAGGACCACACTATACAAAAGATTGTCCACAAAAAGGAAGAAGGGAAAACTTTAGAAGAAGCCTACTATACACAGTTCGGTGCACCCTATCAACCTGGAGGACAGTATAGAGCATCAGGGCAGGGATTCTACCAACGAAATAATGTAAATTCTTCGTATCCTGATCGGATACCAAGCCTGGAAGAATCACTAACCAAATTCATGGCAGAATCAGCTAAAAGGCATGAAGAAAACTCGATCATAATCAAAGAGATCCGAGCTTCTACCGATGCAGCCATATAAATACCAACAAGCATCAATTAAGACATTGTAAATTACAAAAAATCGGACAGATGAGCAAAGTCTTACAAGAGAGAGGGTTTGGAAGCCTGTCCACCTCTATGGAAACAAACCCTCAAGACCAAGTTAAATCAATCTCAACTGCTAAAGCTGATTTCTCTGAGATACGTCGTATCAGGCATGAGCCATACGCCGTATCGGGCACACAACACATAAGCCTATTTTCTGAAACAGTCCCTTTTTCAAGACGACTGCAAAAATTTAGCCGTGATTGTTGGATAGAGGCACAAGAGGTAAAGATTCTAGATACTTATGATCACTCCTTGCCTCAAAAAGAAAAAGACCTAGGGAGCTTTACTTTACCTTGTTTTATTCATAATATCTGTTTTGATAAAGCTCTTGTTGACCTTGGAGCAAGTGTGAGAGTTATTCCATTCTCTACGTACACCAACCTAGGTCTAGGAATTTTATCTCACACTAGGTTGACCATTGAACTGGCTGACCGAACCATTAAACAACCAAGGGGTATTGCCGAAAATGTGCTAGTAAGGATAGGCAAATTTATTTTTCCTATAGACTTTATCATCTTGGACATACCCGAGGATAATGATGTCCCTTTATTCCTCGGACGACCATTCTTGTCAACTGCCCATTCCAAGATCGATGTTTTCAAAAGAAAGATTACTTTAAGGGTCGGGGAAGAAAAACTTGTTTTTAAAAGTGTTAAGCCCGCCACTAGCATTATCAAAAGGATCTTTGTAATAAAAAGTTTTGATTCAAAAACAAACTTTATCGGAGAGGGTGATAAATCATTCGACCTAATTTATGGTAGCTATATAGAACTAAATGATTTGGATACACCTTTAGAAACTAAAACGGATCGAGATGATTTTGTACCAATTTTGGTTAAAACCGGCTCTTATAAGATGGAATTTTCTTGTGTAATCGGGTATAAGTATGTTATCACTAACTTCCTCCCTTCCTTACCTATTAACCTAATGTCTAAAAGTTTTTACTATTCCATAAGTGGGGACAAGGATGAAGGGAAGAGTCATGCCGGGACTTTGATAGATATACCTGTTTTCGTTGGAAGTTTTTCTATTATTTTAGGTTTTACCATCATTGACGATGATGATATGACAAAAGACGTTGTGCTCAGCATGAAATTTTGCAAGAAGTACGCATCATGCTAAAGGATTATGAAGAGATTTGCTCTCGGGAATAATTGCGAGCGAATTATGGAGAATGAATAAAATGAATGAAGAAAAGAAAAAGGTCGACACGTTAAAGACCGCAGCTAGAAATAAAGTGCTCCCCCGAGAGACAAACCGTTCATTTAATTGTTTGTCGCATTTAATTGTTTGAATTTTAATTTTCTACACGAGTCTGTCTTCCCAAACATTACATACGGCGTATCGAACCCCATTAGATACGGCGTATGCATGTCTGGACGTTATTAGTTTTAAAACTTAATTATTTAATTTCCGGTAATTTAATTGTTTCTACAGGAACAATACGGCATATCGTAGGGTTGGGAATACGTGTATTTAATCCTTTGTACAATGTGTGTTTAATTGTTTTCTTATACCATTGTAGCGAGATAGAATTTGCACTTGTCTTCTAATCTTTTTTTACAGGACCTTGTTGAAACTATGATATGGTATATGCTAAAAAAATACTTGTGTTGAACTTATCCGGGCATTCTAAAGCCTTCGTCAACACACTTTTTGCTCAAGAACTCATCATGGAGAAAATCACGAGCAAAACATCAAAGATTTTCCCTTTCTAATCTATTTCCCATTATTATTAATTATTTTTATCTATACTAAAACGAGACGTTGTATAATATTAAAAGTGGGGGGGATGGAGAAGTAGAAACGTATTTGTCTTCTTTTTTACAAAATAACATGCAAAGTACTTAAAAATGGTCAAAATTTAATTTTTTTTCAGCATGACTTTTGTAAAAATCACTAGTTACATTACCTAGCATATTATAACCCTTGATACATATTGTGAGAATTAAGCCTAGTTTCGCGGTTTCCAACTTTTGTACTAAATATTTTAACCGCAATTATATGATTGTGCCGGTGATGAGTAAGTGGATCTTTATAACATGGGCCTGGACATATCACTCGAGACCCGCCATGATAAGTACTATGGATTAATGAAGAAATGTTCAACTTGATAAATTTCTAGGATTAACCAAATAGCCTATCATGTCGTAAAAATAACTAACTTCACTGGTTAGTACCTCCCTGTAACCCTTGATTACTCCATTTTTTAAGAGTAAAAATCTCCTAGAACAACCGTGTTGAGCCATTTCATCTTTCTTTTTGTACACCAATTAAATCTTTTCGTTACACCTTTGTACCTTAGCCTACCATGTAGATTAAGCCTATTTCTCTATGTTGCTAGTTGTTTTTGTGTAAAGTCTTGTATTTCCTGTGTCAAAGTGGAATTTTTCTATCTCTGTAATGGTCGGGAAATTGCACAATGCAATGGGAAAATATGTAGCTCGTAAGTTTCGTTACTTTTTGCTATTATGAATTATGTCCGATGAAGAAGTACTACAAGGAAAAGAGTATCCAGATAAATTATGAAAGTGAAGTCGGTGGAATCAAACCGAGGTTTATTATGAAAAACAGAGGAAAAAAAGAAAAAGAAAAAAAAGAGGAGGAAGAAAAATAGTCGTTTTCAAAAAGAAGTTTATACGAATGAATCACTTAGAAGGATCGTTATTCGTTGATACGTTACAAAAATCAACGATGTTAAGTTTTGTAAAAAGTGGCTGATATCACCACTTGTGTAAAAGTATGTAAATAGCGGGATGTAAGGGAAGTTGACCATTATGGGAACGTCAACTTTGGTTGTCTTTGTCATTTCTGTGATCGAGGTGTCTGTCTATATATTCGAGTCTTTGTCATGGAACGATCGGGGGAAAGTTACTAGCAACCGCACCTTATTTAATATTGGCATAATCATTTTGTTTTTTGTGAATTTATTTAACAACCATTATACTTCGCCTTTTCCTAGCAAACTAACTTAGTGTTTACACGAATCGAGGACTTGTTCACGCATGGCATGTCTATTCCGTTGTTACGGCCATGTATGCATGTCTCAGCTGCCTTGTTGGATGACGACTTTTGGTGAAAGTTAGAAGGTCCCTACCCTATATCATTCTTCATCCTAACCGCTGGTTAAACACAAACAGGGATGTGTTCGGATTGTATAAATCTATTTTCGTCATTAACGGCCGTTTTATATAAAGATACAGTTGCCTTGTTGTGTGGTACTTATGTAGAAAGACCGTTGAATGATCAACTGTACGCCCTTCTTTAAACCAAATTTAGCTTTTGACTTGTCTTTCTTCCATAGCTTTAGCGGTGGAGATGTGTACCTTGCCAGCTTATGATAACAAACTTATATCACGACCAAGCATAAGCGTACTACTATAAATGTTGCAAGCCCAAGATAAGATTGAGTGATCTGATGTGTTTTCATTTCATATTTTCGCAAGGAGCTTGGTTATGTATAGGTGATTAGGACAAAACGATGCTTAAACGAAAATCCTTAACTTCGGTTCGGGACACATTTTCATAAACTAAACTTTTTTCTAAAGTCTACTTGAGGAAAAGTAGGATTCAAGTGGAGGGATATTTGATGACATCAAATAACGTTACTTTCTATAACTTTTATCCCTTCAATTTTGCCCACTTTATAAAAATTAATTGCATTATTTGGTACTATAATCAATGTAAATGTTGATAAAAGCAGTAATTCAGAGTGTTTTGTGAAGATAAGCGTAAAAGGCGCATAAATTGGAATCTAAAAACGAAAAACATTTGAAGATTTTCTGAAAAAAATTCAACACAATAACGCCTGTATCCAACTAAAGAGATACGGCGTATCTGCGGCAAGACTTCACAAGAAAACGCGTTTGACTAATTCCCAATACGGCACGTAACCATGCTATCTATATACGCCGTATCCATGAAGATAACTATTCGAAGATACAGTAAATCAAGTAATTGGAATGATATCAAAAGGATATATTACAAACGTAGCCACACTTACTCATGGAAAGCCAGCCCAATCATCGTATTTGACCTATCGGACACGACTTATCCGAGTTATTTTTCAGCAACTATAAATAGAAGACCTCAAAAAGAGTTTTAAGTGTGCAATATCATATTCTTTATACCATACTCATCAGAGACGAATTTTAGAAGAGAAGATCAGCCATAAAGGTCAAACATTGATCATGACTCCATAGAAGACATCGTGTAATTTTTACTCTCTTAATCGTTCGATTTCAATTATTTGATTATTCTTGTATAATTACAATGGTTGTGGGCTAATACCCTCGCGTATTAGCCATCTTAATGAAAGTTCAATGTTTGGTTTGTTTTAAAATCAATTTCTTAATTTATCGTTGACTGTTTAATTATTTTTATCACCTCATACTTGTTTATGTGTTTGAATATGCGACGTATCATTCAACTGGGTCTAGTGTTACGGACCAGGTAATCTAGATACCGGATAGCTCTCCATATTGTGTCTTATATTACTGGACCAATAGTATCACAAATAACGTTTTGTCTTTGTCTTTTGATTATGAGCTTAGTTGGACCGGTAGGTGACCCGTTTATGTTTCAGCAATCCTGCTCTTAATTAACTGATAAAGATTGGAATAGTGGACTACCAATATATAAAACACCTTCAAACAATAAGTGGGTAAAGTCCCGTTGGGCTAGAGTTTTAACAGGATCACTACTGCTTTAATTCTCGAAGATAGATTATAATTAAACTAAAGGATGCTTTATGTTGATGCATTAATTATGATAGGATTAATTGTGTCTAGGTCTTAGGATGATGTCCCGCCTAAGTCTTAAGAATGATACGCCGCTTCGAGATAAGTATATCATTGCACTAAAACAAACAAACCAACATTGAACCGGATTTAATATGGCTAATATAGTTTTCTATCATTGGGCTTATACCGCTTTTTTATCTTCTAATCTTCATCTTTTGTGTTTATTGTGTATTGATTTGGTATTTTTTTTCCACCAAACATGTGCCAGTCTCTCAGGCTGAATCCCCCATTTCATTAGACAATGTACATAGCATAGGTTTAACCAGTAAATAGACTAATTAAAATACTGATAGAATATAGGATTAAATTTCCACTATTAGTGTTTGACACCCTACTTACCACGAACTCCATCTTGACTGGGTACACTGCTCGTTAAAGTGTTGTTTTAGGTTTGTCGGCTAAATATAAATGTAAAACTTGATAATCAAATAATTGACCCTACACGACAGCACATCAAAACCAAAGTTGAAAAGAATCAGATATATCCATCTTCTATCTAATTTTTGGGCCAATTCCCCCGTCGTAGCTCTACAACATCATCAATTCTAAGAGTTAGTGCCTGAAAGGCAAGCGATAAACTAATGTTATATCGACAAATAATGAAATGCAGTTTTTTTATTTAAATTAGTAACATAATACAATTTAAGAGTCGAACAAAGCACTATTATATTGCCACCTTTGCAAAATGACGATGATGATGATGATGGTAGTCATGATCAAACAACAAAATATTAGTGCATGTCAAGCAAACACTAATTGATACTTTCATTGAGGCAAAACTACATATAATCCAAAAAATAGTTCCAAACAAAAGTTGAATGTACAGGTTGTAAACGATCAAGAACCAATGCTTACAAAGATGGAATGGACTTTGCTCTGATTAGTTGTTTCAAAATGGCTTTTTCTTCATCAATTCTCTTTTTCTCCTCAGGGCTAAAACTTCCTACACTTGGGGAAACAAACTCATGAATACAAATTACAATTGCAGTTTCCTCTATCTCATGAAAGCCAAAAAAAGAACAATGAAGGGAATGATATGATGAATGTCATGACAAAAATATCATTTCATATAAAAAGAAGGTTCATGGAAAAATACTTTGTGCAAAAAGTTAGGATTTAGTCAGAAGCAAGAGGGAGAAATGATAAATGCGCTTTAAAGGGGCTGTTTGGGAGAAAGGAAGAGAACATATGGCTAATGTAGCTAATGAAGCCTTTCTGTATGCGTTATCTCTATCCTATCTTAGTGAGTCTTGGATGGGACTAATAAACTATGGGTTTGAGCTTAATGCTTGCGCTTATAGGAAATGTAGTTAGTTTTGCTATGGTTCCTGTCCTGAGAAGGCTTTGCACGTAGGAAACATGGCTTAGTGTGAGGTTGGGTTGACTCACTAAGTTTCAGTTTCTTTTGAAAGTTACAACAACCAATATACCAAAGGATTTTTTATAACTATTACTTATTATAAATAGCAATGCAAAGAACTAAAAATGGGGTTAAGCACCGGAAGTGCAGCAGTTCTAATGTCATAACATGTAAGCATTTATTTGTAATGTACATTAGCATGTATGGCATCTTCATAAAATAGGGGGCATGCGTGGATTGTGTTCCCAGACCATGTGTAGGAATAACTATATAATGTCTATGAATATTCTTTATTTGCCTTGCATATACTATCATATATAATGTCCATGTGTAGTTCTAAATAACCTTATATACTATCTTATTTTTAGTTAACTAAACCCATTGATTAGCATATAGATTTCAGGATCGTAACATATATCACTCATACATGTAATTTATAACTTATGCTATTGGAGGTCAATTATCCAACTAAAGAGGAATTATAGAAAAGACCTTATGAACAATGTGTAATTTCCACCTCCTATTATACTAATTAGTGAAAACAAACACCAACATGAAACAATGCCTATCAGGAGTTATTCTAATATAATCTAATAACCAATCCCAAACAACCTCTATAAGCACTAATCTTGTGGTTATAAGTTTTGGCCTTTCGGCTATCACTATTTTGGATATGTAGTATGTCTAGCAGATAACAATGTACTATGTTAGAGAGCAAAAATCAATAGGAAGGTATATAACTGTGTTCTAAACAGCCCCTATAGACCCTGATATAAATTATATCCAAACAGTCTTAAAGAAAATTATGTACAAACAACCCCTAATAATAGTGGTATTTCATCTACTGTCACGTGTTCATATGTGTCGGTTACCCAATAATCACTTCACTTCATGATGAACACAAGAAAAATAGATAAGAAGATATGATAAGAATTTTAGAGAGAGAAACAAGAGAGAGAAATAAAGAGAGAAAAATAAGAGATGGTTGAATTAACTATATGAAAATACAAAGTGAACCAACACCCTCTCCAAACTTAGAGAGGGGTATTTATACTTCCTAAATGGGCTGGCCTATGAGGCTTTCTTTAGGCCATGTGGTGTTTGATTATGGGTTGGGCTCGGGATTACTTTAGACCTTAGTCCTTAACACATACAATATTAGATTAATTTAACGAGCCTGATTCTCGTTCTAGCCTATTTAATAAATGACCGAGACCTAATATTCCTAATGAACGAACTTCATGTTCGACTCAATATTTTTTGAGGCTAACAATCTCCCCCGAAGTGAGTTCATTGTGACACTCCTTCATGAGATCAATGATATTGCTTTTGTCGTTAAGCTCTTGTCTTTGTCTTTGTCTTGGTCTTTATGTTGTTGTAGGCTTGTTCCTTCATGCTTTGTGATCTTTGATCTTGAGGCTTTGTCATTGTCTTTCGACTTCGTCTTTATGTCTGAGATCTTTAAATCTTTATCCTTTAGTATAGATCGGCTTTGCCACCTTGCAATCTTGTGTCTTGACCAACATGCTCATACTTTGCATCATCTTGAAAGCTTGCTAACAATCTCCCTTGATAGACTTGATATCTTAAAGGAAGATCTTGTTTATCAGGGATTGTAGAAGTAATCGGTACAATTTTATACACTTAAAATATACTATAATAATATAACTTTAAGAGTAATTAAGAAAATTACCAAGTTACCCTTGATAAAATTCACTCTCAAAAATATATATAATATAATATATAATACGTATATTAAACCGGGTAAATATGATCACCCGGGTCGTTTCCCCCAACGACTAGTGAAATTGAAACCTTGTTTAAGTCCGGATTCTGATTTGAATAAGCAAATGGATGATTTGATTATCTAATTAAAATGGACAATTAAAAATGATTAAACTAATACGGTAAACAAATAAAATGCGACAAATAAACAAGTAAACAAATTTTAATCCCTAAAAATGTAAACTAAAATTTCACTAAATAAAGAAAAAGTGCCGAAAATTACTAAAAATAAAAGCCCTAATTTTTTTTCTTTTTATAAAAGTTTAATTAAACTAATTAAAACCTAACCCTAATTATTAATTAAAAATATAAAACTAATTAAAAACTAACTTAGGGACTAACTGAGTTAAAGACTTAAGAGCTAACGGGGCTAAAACATTTAATGGGTAAGGATTAACTAAGAAACAACTAAAATAGAAAATTTACAAGAATGGTCCCTGAGAACCTAACCCGATAACAACCAAAGTCCAATTATAAGCTCAAATTCTAAAAGTGCTTATTACTAAAAACTTGAAAGAGCAAAGTTGTAAAGGAAGCTATTGGGAACAAAATTAATAAAAGCTACTTGGGCTTAAAATAACAAATAAGCTCAATAAGAGCTTATTTCTAAACTGACCTCAGAAAGGAGGCCTTAACTCTTGGTTTTAGAAAATAAGCTATAAAAGACTCAAAATTAATTCAAAATAAAAAAGGAAAGAAGTTCTAATTAGCTTATGACTAGCTTAAGCTAATTTAGAAGAGAAAATAGAGCTAGAAACCCTTTTAAGCTACTAAAATTAATCATGAACTAGGCAAACTCAGAAAACAAAAGCAATAAGCAAAAATCTAATTAAGCTAAAATACTCAAATAGAAAATCTAGACTTTGAGCTACTGAAAACTTATAAAACTGATTTTTATCTATCTGTTTAAGCTATAACTTCTACCATCTTAAGCTAAGATTCAAAATTTAATAAGCTAAATTACTACCTACTGTTTTTGGTTTTTTAAGTATTTTTGTGATTTTGACAGCTAAATTAAGCTAAGTAAATAAGCTAGAAAATGAAATTTAAGTCCTAATCTATATTAAGCTATAACTAATCTATAAGATGCTAAAAGATAAGCTATTAAATCCTACAATTGCTGGCTTAAATTGGGATTTGAATTTTAGCAGTACTAACTAACTTAGTACTGCTGATGCAGAGATCTTTTTAACAGCTGAATAGGCTAAGAAAATAAGCAGTAAAATGAAAACTAAAACCTAAACTATATTAAGCTATATCTAGATTACTTCTAACTTGAATTTAAAAACTTAAATCCTACTTTTACTTAACTAAGAACTAGTCTAAAAGTGACAGTACTAACTGTTACAGCAGTACTAACTTTTTAGTTAGTACTGGTGTACTTTGCACAAGTGCAAACCAAGAGTGCAAGTTTCCTAAGGGTAAAGCCTGCACTAAAACACACTCAAGTTGAGTGTTAGAACACAAATCAAAGCAAGATCTAAGCCTTGGGGGCTTAGATCAAAATTTCACAAGTTAAATTCAAAGATAATTTCCCCTGGTGCTGGCACCAACATAATAAGACATAACTATTTCAATTTAGTAATCTAAACTCTAAAATCTTTTGGAAACTTAACTACTTAGAAAAACTCAACTGACTCAAAGTGTTTGCACAAATTAAATTGACTTTTTGTGGTCAAACTAGCTTAATCCAAACACCCCTTTAAGACTATGACAGTTTTGATTAAGCTACTAACTTTGAAATCTAGTAAATAAGTGCTTAATACCAGACAATTAACAGATTAAAACTACTTTAATAAGTATGACTTGACAACTAAATAAGCAATAATCTAAGACTTAAGCTATTTTACTATATTTTTGATTTTTTTAGAGGTTTTTAAAACAATTATATGAAAACCTATGATTCAAACTAAGAAAGTTAAAAACAGATAAACAACTATGATGATTTAGCTAGATAAAACTCAAATAAGCACTAATAAGCAAAGAGAATAAGCAAATAAGCAGATCTAAATATAGAAAGCAATGAGATCACTATTTAAAGCTAGAATAAAAGGAAATTAAAGAGAAACTTACAAACTCCTCTAGCTAAACAAGAGGACCAATAAAGGCAGCTACAAGCTCTCCTAGCTTATGAATAAGCTAGGAGTTAAGTCCTTGAGAACCCTTCCATGTTTGGTTCTCCTTCCAAAAAGCTCAATAATCCACAAGTGTAAGTTAAGATGATTAAAGGTTTAGATATGATTAATTCTGAATTCAATAAGCTCTATTTCAGCTTATAGACTGAAAGAGCTTTAAATGAGCTTATTAGCTTATTGAGACAACTTGGCTTATTAAGAGAGCTTTTGAATAACAAGAAAAGAGAGCTTATGAATGACTTAAACTAAATTTCATTAATAAAAGTTACTGGTTACATTACTTAAAAGGAAAATTACAAGATTAAAAACACCATTAAGCTAGAAATTAAAATTTAAGCTACAACTAAATTAAGCTACGACTAGATGGTGTGTGTGTGAGAAGTGTGCTCTTATTTATAGCCTGCCTTGGAAGATTCTAGCCCTCTTGCCTTGCTCTCCAAACTTTCAATCTCAACCAATCATTTCTTCAATCATTTGAGCTTCTATTATGGCCGTTTGATCAATTTGTGGACACCTGAGGATTGCCAGCATGTCATTCTCTTTTGTGACGTTTGTGCTTCTTTTGTGAGTGTTTTAGCACAAAAACCCACATTCCATTGTGCTTTCACCATTGCTACGTGGCATAAGCTTGATAGAGGGATACTTAGAGCCTTGATTTGACTAATCTCTCCCTGCCATCTTGTAAACGATCACTTGAATTGACCTAAGCACCCTTTAATTTGAGAAACCCCTTTGATTTGAGTAAATGGTAACTTTGGGACGATGTGTGAATAGTAAAACGCCCTTCGCGCCCATTTTTGACAGTTAAAACTGTTATTAGTTTGTGGAAATTGCAATTCAATCCCCTCTCTTTCCTTTCCCTTTTCCTAGTTATAAATAACTTTGGGAAAGTGCAAGTTTGGTCCTTGGAGTTTATATAAAAGTAAAGTGGGCTAGGATTTGGGCTTATTAGATCCGGGTAAGGCCCAATTAGAGGAGGGGACATTTTTGGACTTTTGTGAAACTTTGAGGGTGAAAATGGAATATTTTGAGTCTTGTTGACTTTTATTGACCATGATTGACTTTTCTGGCTTCGGCTTTGATTCTTTGGCTTCTTTTTGTACTCTTCTGATTCTCGTGTCCGTGCTTGCCCGTTTTTGACTGTTTTCTTGTGATTTTTGACTTATCCGTACCTGCACACACAAAACACAAATACAAGCATATTTTTGCCATTTTTGGTCTGTTTTGGGTTTAATTGGGTTATTTTAGGTACAAACGGATATGTGTATTCTACACTTATCAAAATTCCCCAAACTAAACGATTGTGTGTCCTCACGCAATATCACATGCCTTATAACCAAATACCTCGAAACTTCCCCAAACTAAACCTTTGAAAAGTAGCAAAGATTTTTGTTGAGAGAGATAAGAGATCACAAGTTATAAAACACCCGACTTCCCATTTTCTAAGATTTTTCTCTTTTTATGATTTTTCTTGATAATTAACTACCTAACTACAACTTATTTGTGTTGACATAATGTATTGTTTTCATTACCTCATTGGTAACTTTTAGGATCATAGAACAAAAAGCACAATTAAGTGTCTAAAAGATAACTTCATCATCCCCGATTTTTCACTTTTCCCATGCTAAGCTTAAAAATAAGATCACTGCTAATTACGAACTAAGATGCTAAGACTACTTATAATTACAACTTGTGAATTCCTCTTCCCGACATAAATCATATATTTAGGTGTGTGTGTTCAAATTAATTTAAACCATTAAATCCACATATTTAGATAGATGAAATCCGACCAAGCTTTACACATGGGCCTTTTGGGCTACTTACTTTTCCTCCCGCAAATCCTATTTTTGTATCTCAAGATTTTACTTAAGTCATATACCTGAAGGCTTTTTAAGACTTGTTTCGATACTTATTAATTCCAAAAATAAAGCGTAATGGTTAATAACGCAATAATTAGCTCCTAGCCTTTTTCAAAAGATCAAATGTCATCAAGATTAAAGTCCACATCGAGGCAACCAAAATTTGGCTTTTATTAGGCTACTTAAGCAAGGCATCATTCATGTCATATACCCTAAGGCTCTTTAAGACATGAATGAACCAATCTTATTTGCACCATATACCCTTAGGCACAAATTAAGATAAAAAATTAAGCAACATTATTATATCTCAGTCCTTTAGAAGGCTACAACATCGGCCACGCCTCCGACAAGATGTAGCAAACATATTTCGACTTCGGTAACTTCCTCGACCTTTTAGAAGGCTGTAACATCGGTTGTGAGCCGGCAAGGTACAGCAAACTTTTATTAGTCTCGGATTATTATTGAATTCTACTTATCCCATATACCCTAAGGCTCTTTAAGGAATAAGCAAAATATTTCTTTATGTGATACATATAGTATGCCAAATTAAGTATTCCTGATGTGTACTCATCCTAATCACAAAGGAACTAAAGAAAACTTCTATTAGCTAATTATTAACCAAAAAACCATACAACTCTATTTATTAAACAATTATATAAAAGTGAAACAAGCTAATGGGAGAAAAAGCTAGAATGCAATCTTCTGAAAAAATGAAAGGAGTGTTTTTCTCTAAGAGATGGGTCATGGGTCGAGAGATTTTGGAAAAGTATTTGATAAATCTTCGATAGAAT